>JACXGK010003018.1:11897-48745 GCA_016801125.1 Novumbra hubbsi | reverse complement strand
GGGGGGGGGGGGGGGGGGGGGGGGGGGGGGGGGGGGGGCAGGAGTGCCAGGGGACAGTGGCTTAAGTGGCAGAGGATCAAAATGACAAATGCCGCTTGGGCGCTAAGCTCTCCGTTCGTTATGGTGGGGGTCTGGGAGACGGGAGGCATGGCCAGGGTGGTGCACCTCCCCTTCCTCCACCAGGTTAAGATGGACAGTGTCTGGCGGTGTCATATATCAGTCCAGCCCCCCGAGGAGCGGGTATGGCACGGAGGGGGGAGATCATCTCTTACGGCCGTTTGCTTTTCTCAGCGGGGCTCGTTTCTATCGCTCACCTCTTTCCTGTCATCCTTCTACTGCCGTGCAGCCCGACTCCCTCTTGAACGCCACCCCCTCCCTCTCTACCTACCTCCATCCCTCTCTAACGCCACCCCCTCCCTCTCTACCTACCTCCATCCCTCTCTAACGCCACCCCCTCCCTCTCTACCTACCTCCATCCCTCTCGAACGCCACCCCCTCCCTCTCTACCTACCTCCATCCCTCTCGAACGCCACCCCCTCCCTCTCTACCTACCTCCATCCCTCTCGAACGCCACCCCCTCCCTCTCTACCTTCCTCCATCCCTCTCTTACTCATCCCCCTTTCTATCCATCTACCTCCATCCCCGTCTTCCTCAAACCTTCCCTCTCTCCCTCCTAGTGCTCTAGATTCCCACCATCTGGATGTGTCTGCTGCCAAAGGTTGGGTTGCTTCGTTAGTTACTGGCCCCCGGGAGCCTGAAGGAGCACAGTGCTCCAAATCCACTTCGGGCTCCGCGATTAACCCTGAAATCCAATATACTCTGTCCCTCCTCACCGTCCCCCTTCTGGCCATCAACTGGGGTTTAGCTGTCAGGCATTAACCGTTGAAGTAGTTGACCTGTTTAAGACGGTCGGACACCGAAGTCTGGAGGCCCCCTGAATCAGTGTAAGACAGCAGTCTCGCGGAAACGTCGCCCAACAGCAGTTTGACTTGAAGTTGGTTTCAGCTCTGTGTCGTATATGTACACAAAGATCAGCCCGGTCAACCCGGCACGTCTATCATCTTACAGCCCTCATCCACTCATGTGGGTCTTACCGTGATTGCGTCTGTTATCCTAAATGAGACCCTGAGAAAACTGGGTGCTAAGAAATTGTGTTGCAGATTCTGCACATACCACACTGTGAATCCAACAAAGCTTTAACGCCTCTCAGTCATTCTGTAATGTGGAGGTATTTTCCCTCTGAGGCAGTGCTATTCCTGATTTACTACAGCAGCAGGCTGCAGAGAAAAGGAGAGAGGGGGAGAAGGAAAGGAAAAGGAGTTTGAGAGGGGGTTGGGGTGTTGTAAAGAGAGTGATAGAGAGGGGGTTGGGGTGGGGTAAAGAGGAAGGGAGAGTGGGGGTTGGGGTGGGGTAAAGCGGGATAGATAGAGAGGGGAATGGGTGGGGGAGAGATAGAAAGGGGAATGAGTGGGGTAAAGAGGGAGAGACAGAGAGGGGGTGGGGGAAAGAGGGGGAGATAGGGAGGGGATGGGGTAAAGAGGGGGAGATAGGGAGGGGATGGGGTAAAGTGGGGGAGATAGGGAGGGGATGGGGTAAAGAGGGGGAGATAGGGATGGGGTGGGTTAAAGAGGGGGAGATAGAGAGGGGGTGGGCTAAAGAGGGAGAGTTAGAGAGATATCTCTGTTTGCCTACAGCGGAAATTTATCAGCCAAAGCCACTGGCTAAAAGCCAGCGGAGGTCGATTAAACCCAGGGTTTCAGTTATCACGCCAGGGAGCACACACTCACATACACACGCCCACACACACTAAAACCATGCAGTAGGACACGCTTAGGGGCAAACACACACTCTATCATACTAAGGAGACTGATCAGATCAGGGGGCAGTGTTATTCAAGTCATGTGTGTATACATACTTGCAAGCCTGTGTGTGTGTGTGTGTGCGTGTGAGAGAGAGAGAGAAAGAGAGAGGGGCAGAGATGGATAGATCCGGGTCTAACGATACATGTGGGGAACAGAAATCCCCTTTAAACAATATAACCTGACCCATCAGTTCCCTGAAGATTTGTTAGCTATTCCCCACTAGGAAAAAGGACTTTAAAACGTAACCAATCAGCGTTATGGTTTCGGTTTGGGCTTTACAGGGGCATTGCCTAGAATCCTGCCTCTAAGGTGTACAAGACTGAATTCAAACAAGAAGGCAAACAGTCTCCTCCTCCTCGTACCTTTCAAACAGACTGGAATAATATTAGCTGGTCCAGTGTGGTTTTGGGGGGCAGTGTTCAGAGTGTCTAGAGCGAGTATGGGGAGACTGCCTGTCAGTGCAAATCGATGGACGTGCCGGCAAGAACGTCTTAATGGGGATGGTCTTAGCCAATCCAAACCATTAAGTACAAAAACATGTTTGACTTAAAACATTTACCTCAGATGTCTTCTGTTTATGTATTCTTTAATGTATGCTAGTGGTACAGTCCATTCTTACATTTAGGTATTGGGCATTTTTTTGGGTTAGGATAAGTATTTGGTTTAGAGAACATGAAGGGTCGGATTTCAGGTCCCTTCTAGGATAGAAAAACAAACGCCTGTGTGTGTGTGTATGTGTGTGTGTGTGTGCGTGTGTGTGCCATGCTTGGGGGGTATCTGCGTTGGCTGTGGCTTTACTGAGATTGCCCTTTAATCCTGCCAGAGCAGAGTGGCAAAGTGTTATAACCCTCAGCGTCTTCAGAGGGTTTAATCTGCACCCCTTAGGCTTGGCAGAACCCTGGCATGCTTGGTTAGAACACGCCCCTCCGTCCTTTCTCTCAGGGTGGCATAAACTACTCGGATCCACTTGACGGGACTGTTTTTCTTCAAATCCTGGACTGACGGGAATCACTTAGGATGCAGGCTTTGGTTCTAACCCAGCATTTCTAAAAGGCTTAATCTAAGCTTTGAAATGATAGGATTATTGTATTCGGTCCTTGGGTCCTATCATGAGCAGAAACCCATAGAAAGTTGTCTTAAAACTTGGCTTTCCGTAAAGAGTTGCATTGCAAACGGTCACTTTTCTCGTTTGAAAAAGGTCATGCATTTCAATTCACCATCTCAGACAGCAAATGGGTAAGATGAATGATACTCCTAGCCAGGCTTCATAAATGTTCTGACAGTGTCTTTATTATCCGGTTTCTCAAAGTATGTGGTGGGAGATAAACAAACACATATGATTACTGCACAGTGCCAATGGAAAAACCTGTAAAATGAATGAGTCTGAAATTAATAACCTTTGACACTTTTTGCATACTTTAGGGGAGAATTGTTTTTTTTACACAAAACAATTCAATATTTATGGTAGTCCTTGTATATTGTAAGTAAATTATGGAAATGTATTTTCTTTTGATTTTGACCAGCCTGATTCTAGATCTTGTGATAGGTTCATAAATTATTGCTGTGAATACTCGGCTGATATACATTCCTATGCATCCATAGCCCCAGGAAACAAATCTTTAAGATTAATGTAAGGTTTTTTAAAGATTCTATAGGATTCGTGCTCACTGCATGCTGAGAATATTAACGTGATAAGAGAAAAGAATATCTGTTTTCACTCTTCAAACCCCTGGGTTCTCCAGTACCTCAGTCTAAATTACTTTGCATTACAATTCTGAATGCATATAAACAACAAGTCATTATTCATCTATTTTGTAACATTGTATTTGCCAGTTGTCTGGGTCTGTATAAAATGTATGGGATATCTGTACATTGTGTGCCTGTAAATGCAGAGAATTGTCCTGCAAAGAGTATTTTTCTGACAGTGATGGATAGCCAATGGTGAGTGACATGATTTACAATAGAAACCAACAGGAAGCTTATGAATGGCGCTAATCGATCAGTTATCTGCTAGGAGTCTGTCAGCCTTGAAGTGCAGTTGCACATTGTCGGGTATACGGTTTGTAGTGGTTTGACATGTAATCCCTCACGATGTACCGATACGTCGAGTTTGTCAACACAGTAGTGTCATTTAATAAAGGTTTTCTTTTCAGTAGCGACATTTAAGCAAAATGTTTCTTTAATCCAACCCAGCCGACCATTATTACAACAAAAGTGAAATCGTAACCGTGGCTCTGTTGGCGTTAATAATACATTCATCTCCAGAACACATTTCCCTTGGCATTCAGAAACCAGAATGGAACATTGTCACTTTCTATGTTGAGCCATGTTTCCTAGAAAAGCAGTGTGATGTTTGTATAGAGGCGTTTGAGCATCATGAAGATTTGTATGTGCCTCTGTGAGCTGCTGTATACTTTGAACTCCTCTCCAGACAGAGTACAGTTAAGGCCCAGAAAACAAATCTGTCATTGGGTGTTTGTTGCCACCAATGCAAACACCCAGACTATTTCCCTCCAAAGTAGGCATTTGTTTCTCAGGTCTTGTGAAAGTTTGTGTTAAACGCAATTTCGTTTCATTTATGTGAGTGTTTGAATTCGGTATCAGTGTATGTTTATGGTTTTACACATTCCGTGCCTGTTGGGGTCAAACGCAATTCATTGGTTTATTCATGGATACAAACTATTGTGTGGTGTTGGTCATTAGCATACTGTTTCTATATAACTCTTGTTACCAAAGCAACTGTTTGTTCATATGGCGTTTCAGCTCCTAACTAATCCATCTACGGAGGTAAAAACTGGCTGGCATATGGTTGCAGGACCTTTTCTTAAGAAATAGCTCAGTGTTCAGTCACCACTGTAACCACTACGCATATATTGTTTTGTCCATTAGATTAGTCCATTGTTTTAGTTCCCGGTAGTGCATTAGCATAGAGATGCTACACATACAATTATTCCGTACCAGTATGTAATGTAAATCATCTGCTAAAAGCTAAAAAGACCTCTAGTAACCTGCATTCAATATTTTTGCACCATATTTGTAGCTTAAAACGTGTATGATTAGCAGTGTGCCGATCTGTGCTTCGGTCTATTTTGGGTTGTAGAGAGTGAGCAAGAAAGAGAAAGAGATAAACAGGGTGTGAATTGAGAAATTGATAGAGAGAGAGAGAGAGAGAGAGAGAGAAGAAAGGAAGAGAAAGACAAAGAGACTACAGGGAAAGAGGGAGATGTCGAAGGACTTGTTTTATTCCCCTCCAAAATGACCTCTTTCTGTACAGACACAGCTACATCGACCTCCTGATCAAAGCTGACTTCTTATATTACATTAATATACAGAATGTCCTTTCAGGAGTGGTTTTCTCTGGCAAGTGTATGACCTTTCATCGTCGCATGTCAGCGAAACATCGAATAAATAGCGAAGGAAAACAATTGACGAGAGACAGAAAGAGAGAGTCAGTCTTGTCCCTAAGATGAGTTTGGCCTACAACTACCAGGTTGATTTCCACTGCATGAAGTTATTTCCGATTTATTATGTTTACTGGAAATATGATGACGGTGGGGTTGTGCTAAAAACTCAAGGAAAGCACAATTTGTTATTACATTTTCAAAAGGGTTAAACGTTAAAATAAGATGGTTTCTTAAAAAAAAAAACGATTGACTAGATCATGTTTGTAATACTCTCTTAAGCATTAGGCTTAAACTTTGATACAGAGAGCACGATATATTGGACATTAACTTTTTTTATCAGTTGGCATACCTGAACAGGTTTTAATGTTAAAGATGATACCCCAACACGTTACCCAAAATCGAGTCCTGCTTTAACCCCATTAGGCTTTATTCTCTTGTTCTCCCCCCCAAAAAACGATTTTATCTTGTTGATGTATGAATAGACCCTTAATATGTATTGTAATATTTAAATTGCTTTTTCCATAGGCTTGTAATCGCCACTCTGCAGTCCGAGCAAATGTAAAGCATCATTAACCTGATATATTGTCTATACGTTTCAGTACGACAGGCACACAGGAGAGATTGTAACTTATTATCTTGTGATTGTGAGAAATGATCAGACTAGTGAAAGGATATCCACCTAAAGCTGTGTATTACTCTTATCACTATTTTGTTGATGGTACATAGCACTTCTGTCTTCAGAAACAGATTTGATTGATGGTAAAAGTAGAAGGCTTACCTTCTGAATTGTTTGATTGTAAAAATGTAACCACAAAATAAATTGATTGAACACTACAGTTTCCAGATCTTTCCTTGATCCACTTTTCGCCTAAGAGATGTTTTAACCCCTAGAAAAATTACCCAATAATTATAATCCACAACATTTTCTTGCTGTGGCAAACAACCTCAAATTAAGATGCCTCAGACAAGCACTACCTGTATGCCAATTTATCTTGTAAATTATACCTGGGTCATAATGAAAGTCCGTTTTAAAATAAAGATGTATCCAAAATCATGGGAAGCGGTTAAGTATCATAAGCGGTTTGGTATTATACGCAGTTGAGTATCATACGCAGTTAAGTAGGGTAAGTGTTTGAGTAAGGTAAGCGGTTGAGTTTCATACGTGGTTGAGTATCATACGCGATTGAGTATCATACACGATTGATTATCATATGTGGTTGTCTGTCAGGGTTACTCCAGGAGGAAGTACACAAATGCAGAGCTGTACCGAAAACCAAATAACAAACAAAAGGGCTACTTAAAGAAAACTCCAAAGGCTCTAACAAAACCAATAGGACAGAAACAAACGACCGGAGCATATGACAAAAACAATGATCCAACAAACACTCAGAACTCAAGGAAACTGAAATAGGTTCCCCAATCAGAGACAACAGCGTACAGCTGTCTCTTTGAATGGGGAGAACGAACAGGAATCAGAGTCAGGTCCTGGCTGTAAGTCCCAGCCACATAGAGAAGGCTAGAGGCCCCCAGCCAGGACCTGACAGTTGTCTATCATATGCGGTTGAGTATCATACTCAATTGAGTATTATACGCGATTGAGTACCATACGCGGTAGGGTATCAGACGTGGTTGAGTATCATACACGTTTGAGTATCATACGTAGTTGAGTATCTTACACGTTTGAGTATCGTATGTGGTTAAGTATCATAAGCAGTTGAGTATCATACACTGTTGAATATCATATGTGGTTTAGTATCATACGTGGTTGAGTATCATATGCTGTTAAGTATTATACATGGTTGAGTATCATATGCAGTTGAGTGTCATACACGGTTGAATATCATACGTGGTATAGTATCATACGTGGTTGAGTATCATATGCTGTTAAGTATCATACATGGTTGAGTATCCTATGCAGTTGAGTATCATATGCAGTTGAGTATCATACACAGTTGAGGATCATATGCAGTTGAGTATCATATCATCAACTGCATCTTACTGAATGCATTATAAAAGTAGTTTTTAAATTAAGAACTTCAAAGATTGAAGTGGATACAATTGCTATGTCTTTTGGCTTTTGTGTTCCATAATGCATCCATTTTGCTGTGGGATCTTTACTAACTTTCTTCCACATCATCTGTCCCCAAAGTGTTTCCCTGGCATTTCAGTTGTCTTGGTTGAGTTCCATTGACCAATTTACAGTGTTTACTATAACTCGTCAGTGTCATAAACCACTTTGGCAGCTCTAATACACTTTGCTGGAGGAGTAATCAATAAATTGCTCTTTTCTCGACTAATGTCAGATCAATGCGTTGTTTGCTTTCAGTTAACATTCATCTCTGTCTTGAAGATTGCTATTAGAAATCAACAAATGCTTCCTTTTTGGGGAATTTCATGAGCCACTTGAGATTCCAGTGTGGTCTCAGGTAGGTGAGTGTGAGGCTGTCTTTTGGAGAATATCCTTTCGAAAATTGCTTTCTAAGTATTAGTCTGTTTTCTTTGACCTGTGAGAAATCTCTTTGGTATGATGTCAATTGCACACTCTTTGCGTCCTCACTCCTTCTCAAAACCCATTGAAGGAGAAAGCTAGAGGTCCCTGC
Source organism: Novumbra hubbsi (assembly GCA_016801125.1). NCBI lineage: Eukaryota > Metazoa > Chordata > Actinopteri > Esociformes > Umbridae > Novumbra > Novumbra hubbsi. Next base: position 40,879 of record JACXGK010003018.1, on the reverse strand, counting down.
CTCCCCTGTCCATCTCTTGCAGTGGATGGTTGAAAAGGAGACGACAAGAGAGGACGTGCCTAGTATGAAATGGAGAATTCCCCATTCTCTCTGCTCTGTTGTAAATGCAGTCCTGAATACGTCAAGCTGCCCCCTTCAGAACACCTACAGTAGTGTTCTATTCATATCAATAACAATGCTCACCATTTGGCTCAAACCAAAACGGTGTTATTGACAAAATGTCTGAGAAACATTCTCCCCCCACACTGGGTTAAACACAGGCATAATACAGGGTTGCAGGAAGCCACCTCAGATTGATGCACTGCAGCCATTTTGTGGAATCGTCTGTAACATGACACTACTTTTTTGTACTCCCATCCACACATCGTCCTACCATTCATCTTGATTAAACAACTATATTACCATGTTATGTTAACCATTAAGACTTGGTGTAGCTCCTTCATGCCCCGGGTGTAGCTGAACATAATCCAACACGCTTCGTCAGGATTAAACCTTAATGTCGCTTCTGTTTGCAGGCAAGGCGTTTCCCCCTGAGTTCTACTACGACACGTACAGTCCTCTGTGGCAAAACCGGCCTCGGGTCTACAGCTTCAAACTGCAGTGGACCCAGATGAACCCGAACACCGTGGACCGCATCGTGGCCTACCGCCTCGGCATACGGCAGGTGAGGAGCCCGGCGCTGCTTCCTGCCGTCACCGCGGACAGAAAGCATGCCTCCTCAGGCGACAGGAATAGGGCGCTGTGTAGCAGAAAGCGGTCAGAACCCGACAGTCGGCGTCACATTGCAGTGGCTGCCTGTCATTGTACGACCCACACGGCCCTTGGGCCCAGAGCAGACGGAGCCCCCCCCCCCCCCCCCCGTGGAGAAAAGTGGCAGCCGCCAGTTCTGTTTACCTGCCGACGGGAAAGGCTTCAGATGAAAGGCAGTCAACATTGATCGGTGGTCGGCAACTTCAATAATGTCCATCTCTCTCTCTCCACTCAGCCGCTGATCGTTTCTCTCCCTCTCCCTCTTGCTTCTCCCCCGGATTCCTTTCCCTCTCTTGTTTGTTGTTTGTCCTCACCGTCCATCTCTTTCCATCTCGCTCTATCTCAGGTTCTCTTTCTTCCTTGTTGTCAGATTTCTCTCTCTAACAATGTTTCAGCCCCAGCGTTGTGGCGAAAGACAATTGTACCTCAAAATGCTTTTTCAGCAACAACTTTTACCGCAATAAACCAATTGTTTCGGTGTCCATTTTATGTGGGGGGTTTAGTGTGTCCTGGCATTGGTCCCTGGGCCATATCAGCGTTGAGCTTTACAGTATGGTACCGGTGCGTGACTAGACAACGGTTCAGACACATCGCCAGGTGAACCCTGTCGTACACAGCACCTCTGTCTCTATGCCTTACGCCAGTTAGCACGTTAGCGCGTTGCTAATGTCATTAAGAATCCAGGTGACACTACGCGTGAGCTCATTGTACCCATAAGCCCCTGCCGTGATGAAGTGGCTCCTTTTTCTTTGCACACAGCAGGTACTGACTTTGGCAGGAACATCCAGGAATGTAGAAACATAGGCTAGCTCTGCGTAGGGCTTCCTGCCTGTCTACATGGCAGAGTTGGTGTCAATGTCCACTGCCAATGCCGGGCCATTTCAAATACATCGCTTTCAGAGCTGTATCCAGATGTTCTCTTTTTTTCTTCGGGTGGGATTCAGCAGAAGCCTCTGTTCAGAACCACAGCATTACAAGTGATAGTTAAGCCATCTTAAATGCTCGTTTCTGCAGTTTGAATCCAATTGTGTTTCCCTGTAAGGAATCTCTACATGAAAAACACATTAAAACCGGGTACAGAAAAAGGTATTTCTGTCGACGATCTTAGTCGAGTGCTTGGTAATGTATGAGGTTGTGTTTTCATGTGATTCGTTCATTCGCCACGGGAGCCGACTAGTTCTTGTTTTTCGGTCCCCCACCTGGCAAGCAGAGTCGTTGTTTGCAAAGCCTCGTTCCTTTCCTCTCTATTTTTCTGCTTCCTCCCCCTTGCCTAACCAAAGGTAGCGGAGTGCATTTTAACTAGGCTGCGTATCCCTGAGCTCCCTTAGATACAGGACGCATTACGCTTTAGGGGAGTTGAGAAAAGGGGGCCTATCGGTAACATTTACCTTTGAGGCAAGCCTCCCCTTCATGTTTCATCTGGCGAGAATGATTGAACGTTGACCCCCTTTCACACCCACGTTCTTCCCGTTTTCACTTTCCTTCCTTGGCGTGGAGGGCTCGGCGTTCATTCCTTTCGGCGATTGAAAAAGGCAATAGAACGTGCATTAGAAGGAATGGTGTGGTGGAGATGGGGGGGGGGGGTGGTGACGAAAGAGAGAAAGAGTGTGAGGGAGGGAGGAGTGTCTCCCCTCCTTCATAAATAAATAAACGCTTAGATACCCCCGGTAGGATGCTGAGCAGAGCTCTCCGAGACGGCGGCGCAGTAATGAGAGCGACGGCACGTTGGGCCTCCTATCCTCTCCAGGCCTCCGTTGGCTATTTATAGTCGTAGCCGGGCAGCTAACGCTACATGTGTTGTGTTATGTCCCCCCTCAGAATCCTTGCCCCTCGTCACTGCCTTTGAATTAATACGTAGGGCTGGTGGGCTTTGTGCCTCTATAATGGGTCGTCTGGGGCCCTGTGTCGAAGGCCGAGCAAAGAGCAGAGCGGTACAATAGTTGAAAGGAAGGAGCGTAGAGGCGAGGAAATGGCTAGAGATGCGCGCTCAGGAAGCACCTTGCAGATGATGGCTTGGCGTCCATCAGCTTAACATCTGGCCCTGCTTCTGAACACGCGGCCCTTTCAGGTCCGAACACGGAGAGGCGTGAGGTTCTCTCTCTTTCATTGCGTTCCTTTCTGTTTTTTCATCCTTCTTCCCGCCTGCATTTCCCTATCTTTCTCCTCCTCAGTCGATTGGTCTGTCAGTCAGGGTTGGATCTGTGAGCGGGCAGAGGAGCCACACCGATCAATAGCTGCAGACTAATTAAATGCAGCCAATCGTTTTCTCTCCTTCCCCCCTCCCTCCCTTCCTTCCTCCCTCCCGATAGCTGTAATCTCCCTATCGCCCTCCTAATGTTGCCACTTTGATTAGTAGCAGCATTCTCTTTGATCAACTTCCCTGGTTCCTAAAGGTACAGTCAAAAACCCACAAACTGTTGCTAGAGTCAAATTTAATTAAATGAGATATGGCACTCTTTCGTTCCTCCTCCCTGGGAAGAAATGCTGAGAGTGAAAGGTAGAGAGATATACACAGAAAACCATAATTGCATCAAGTGGCCACAAGTAAAATTAACAATAATGGAAGAATAAAACAGAAGCACCGAACCCAAAGAAGTGGAACATTGAAACAGTAAAAAGCTTCTGCAATGAGCAATTAGGGTTTGATTTAATTAAGTATTTAAAAGACAATTCGGTTTCCTGATGCTGGAAAGATGGAGTCATCAACTTCCATTTGTTGAGTCAGAGTTTGAGGCAGAGTGGTCCTGGAGCCAAGATTGTCATTTAAGGCCTCCATCTGCTCCGAGCGTCAGAGTACACACTTAATTAATCACACAGACACGCACAGACACCTGCATTCCTGCACACTCTCGAACGCACACTCTAATGCTTACGCACGCATTATAACTCGCCGAGACTATCGCAGTCTCATCTCTAAACACCTTTAATTCATATGAATAGTCAGCTGTGCCTTTTGTATTCTGTTGCCGATCGGGAATTAAAACGCTTGAGCCAAACTGTCACGCCCTGACAACAATTATAAATAGCAGACAAAAACAGAGCTGTTTACCTGTGAACCTAGCAGTTATTTGGTAGTTAGAGAGTGCACACTGGTTAATTGCTTAATTGGCTCTGGCTTACCAAACGCACCCAGCCACACAGATGAGCAAACACACACACACACACGCGCACGCACGCACAATCACTCTCTTCCATGACTTCTGTCTCTGTCATTCACGTGGCCGTATGGAGACTAATTGTGATGCCGAAGTCGTTAGTGTTCTCTTTTCCACATCTCTGCTGTGCTAACTGATCCTCTGGGAGGAAACACAACCCCTGTTCCCGTTGTCATCTGTTGTTCAAGCCCTTTTCAGGGTCCCCAATGAAGGCCGGATCCCGTCTCTTGCTGGTTCGAATTCTGCACCATCACACCGGTGTCGTCTCACCACCCTACGGAAAATGGCGGCGTTTCGACACGCCCACCTTACATTGAATCGTCACCCAAATGCAGACACGAGGGACGGGGATATAGGTGTAATGGAAAATACTGTTTACTGTTTGAGAGTCTTTGAATGCAGGATCCGAGCTGATAGGTAGACAAACACTGGACCAGCGGTTTTCGAGGGAAACTTCAAAGATGAATGTCTGTATACACGATGAGAGGCTGTCGATAAAGATGAGAAGGAAAAGGACAGTTTTTTGTGATCTAGCTTGGTTAGCCCCGCCACTGCTCGGCCGAGGCTGTTTGATGTTTCCCGCGGAGCTCCGTAGACGTCATGTGGGATGATTTCCAGGCTTCGGTGATGCACACTTCCTTTTTGACGCCGTGTGGTTATTCCGTCTCTTTAGACCACATTAGATGAGAATCAATCCAATGTATTGACTCCCTCTTCTCCTCAGGTTACGACGGTAACTCAAGGCCAAATCTCCATGATGCGGGACTTTCACCGTTGCGTTGTTTACCGCTTGACTGTGCGTGCGTGTGCGCGCGTGCGTGTGTGTGTGTGTGCACATGCAGGCCCTTTTCACTAACTCCAACTCTGTTGTAATGTGTCCCACCGTTCAGACGGGGCTCCAGCGGTGGTGGGAGCAGGAGATCCCAGTGGAGGGAACCATCACCAAAGGAGAACTGATCACGCACAACCTGACGGAGCTCATCAAGCCGGAGGCCTACGAGGTGCGGCTCACCCCAATAACGCGCTTCGGAGAGGGGGACTCCACCATCAGGATCATCACCTACAGCGGTGAGTACACCACCGGATGCGGTACATTTGGTCCGGTTCCATATGCATTTTGGGGGGGAAATGCTGGAATTGAGTCTTTTTAACTTGGGGTATCACAATACCAGGCGGTTGCACATGGATGTGACGGATAAAAAATATGACAGTGAAATTTGAGCAGAATGTTGAAAGTCTGGATGAGGTCAGTGGTCTTCCGCCCATCCCGGACTGCAGCTACAGGAAAACATCATTACATTAGGCACAGCGTCCTGTGACGAGGTAGTCATGGCAACACGTTCTCAGATCGGGGTAACACAGGGAAGTCGTGAGCAACAGGAAAAACGACAGATTGCCAACAAGCCGATGGTGATGGTCTTTTCAGGGCAGATTTCCCTGATTAAAGATATTGACTAGATCATCCAGTGCCCTGATAGACAAAGTGCATTCTTATTGATCGGACCAAATCCAGGAGATTGTTGACGGGGTGAAGTTAAAATAGAGTTAAATCCATAAGGGGAGGGGAGATAGCTTAGTGGTTTGAGAGTTGGGGCCATTAACTGTTTGGTTGCAGGTTTGAAAACCCAACCCAACATATTTTTGTGGCCTTCAGCAAGGCACTTAACGCTAATTGCTATTGAGCATTGCTCCAGATATGGAGTCATTTAAATGACAAAAATGTTTTGTAAGATTAGAAGGATTTCAACCACATTGTTGGTTGTTGTGCTTCCAAATAATAAAAGGGTACTAAATAGCATGTTGTCCTTCATATTTCTTTTTTTTTTTAAAGCATTTTGTAGTCCTTATTTGAGTTAATGGTTCTCCACTGAGAATTGTTGAGCCCTGTTGCAAGCTAACCCAGAGAGGCAAAGATACACATTAACATAACATCTGCCAGTGATTTCAAGATGCCATCTAGCAGCTGTATCCGAATTACAGACCATCATGTCGTGTTAATGAACACTGTGAGATGGTTTTGCCCACACATAGAAACTCTAGTCCTGGACTAATACAATTTACTTTGTGCAATGGACTTAGTCCGGGACTAGGTTTGTTTTAACAGTGTACGCAAAGCCGGCACTTAGTTAGTCAGGCTCCACCATGGACGGGACCTGTGATGAAAAAAACAGTCTCCCGTTGGCCGCACTGCGTTCGGTTACACCTTCTGCCTACGTACCTGCCTGCCTTCTTGTGTTGCTGCATTCTTCAGCCCAAGATGAGCTACCGCCTGGCTGCTGCAGTTTTTAATTATTCAGTTTCACTGCAGCTCATCTGAGCCGTGCGAGGCTGCAGCTACGAGTGTCTCCGAGCCCTACTGTGCACGTGTTTCCATGTGACTGTGCTAATGGCTCATTACCATGGCCTCTGAGGGGGTGTGGGGCAACCCTCCTTCTCAGTACTACACGGCCAAACACTAGCAAGCCAGCGCACGGGCAATCCTTTGGGGATATCTTGCTCGGCTCTGCGGTAAAGCCGGAATGGGAAACCTTGTTGCGATTACGCTTCTACTGTACATTGCTCTCCTAATGTGTTGTCAGTCTTCAAGAAAGACGAAGTGAAGGACTGTGTAAGACAGTGATATCCCCGGGCAGGTCGCGTAAATCGACAAACGTACCAGACTTCCGTGAAGAGTCACAGTGTTATGTGGTATAATAACACTACAATTACACCTGACGTTAGCCAGTCTAATGGAAATGTAATTTGCCATGTGTTTCAGAGCCAGAACGAATTACGGGAAGGTAAAATAATGACTGAATATGGAGCCACGTTAGAATAATTTCTGGTCGACCCGGAGAATGTTAAGTCTTCATTGGCCTTAGGGAGGAGGATGTTGGCATGGTAGCTATGGGTCTGACAGTATGGCAAGATGAGAAATCACTCCCCTGTGAGCCAAACAGCAGAGCGTAGCAGGTTTCTTGGTTGAAAAGTGCTTAGTGTCCCATGCTGGCTTGGGTATGAGGAATGGAGGTGTCACCAGTCTTCCCTCCCACGGACACTGTTGTTTTCTGCTGTTGTGACAAACTCAGCAGCTGCTTGCAGATCCAAATTCAGTCTTAGCTTTACAGCAGCCCACACGCTAAACCGCCTGGAAGTGTGGGTGGCCACCAGTTTGTTGTCACAAATGTTGGCAGTGTAGAAAAGGGCTCTATATTATTGGTCACAATTGCGCCAAATCCCATTTGATATATTCTGGAAGAAACTGAATAACCGGGCCATAATACTTCAGCGTTTTGGCTGGATTGAAGCCTGACTAACCAGGGGTGGGTTGTGTTAGGCCAGTTTTTAGCCACTGATGTGTCTGAACCTTCACTTGCAGTTTGCATTATGGTGCTGTGAACCTCCTCCACACAGAAGCGGAGAGAGGAGGAAGCCACTTGTACTACTTCCCTCTCTTCCCCTGTCCCCCCTTCTCCACGCAGGCGACAGTCTGGATATGGAAGCCACAAGTAAAAAAAGAGAAAACCTTTTAAAAGCAGGACACAGGGACGTGAACCCAAAGTAATTTCCGGCCCAGAGATTCGAGCGGTTTCTGGAATTCCCTGCAATTGTTCCGCGGTTTTGAGCTGTGAACAAGCCGTCGCACTGTGTTTCTCAGAAAGAAAGGGCCACTCTCAAAGACCAGACCCTTTAAACGGGATTGATGTGAATCTTGGGGAGGGAGCAGTGGCCGGGGACTGCGGGCTTTCTGTTTATGAACGGCCGGGATGCTCTGGCCTATCGGGACCTTGAACATTGCCTCTGCTTTGTGAAATGGCAGTGGACCAGTGGACAAGGCCGCCTGCCGAGAGGAGGTGTGGATATATATTTGTGTTCTGCGCGTGCAGGTCGGTACTTGAAAACTAGCGTGTTTGCCGGTCAGAGAGATGTTCTATCATCACTGTCGAAACCCTGGATTTGAAATGAAAGCACTCACACATACGTCTATCGCAGACATCTCTCTGCGGATTTTCGAAATGTATTCCAGAGAATTGTGGCTGATCGGGAAAAGCCCCAGGGGCGGTGCACCAGCATCGGGCCGGGAAACAGAGAGGCGTCGTCGGGAGAAATATAAGGTGTAGCACTGCGCTCTGGAGACTCCCTTCCGAACCAAATTGAGGTCGTCAGGTTTCTGAGCGTGCCCTCACACGCGTTTACCCCCATTACTTCCTGGTTGGACATGCAGTGTGAAATGAAGCAGAATGGCTCGGCAAGGATTCCTGTGAGGAAAACGTACCTCTGTGTTCAACTCTCTGCAAAATCCATTTGGAATGTCCTTAGATACAATTCCAAAATAGTTCATGCATAGTTTGGAGCTGCGCTTTGGGTCATTGTCCTGGGGTATGGCATGGTGTTGCAAAATGGAGTTATAGCCTTCCTTCTTCAAAATCTCTTTTACTCTATACAAAGATCCCACTTTACCACAACCAAAGCACCCTAATACCATCACATTGCCTCCATCATGCTTAACAGAAGGCTAGACATATTATCATTTGGTCTACATCTTACAAATATTCATCTTTGTAAACCTCAAGCTTAGATTTGTCTGTCTATAGCATATTTTTCACAATCTCACTCTGTTCAGTGTATGTTCTTTTGTCCATCTTAATCTTTGCTTGTCATTGCCCAGTCTTTAATTCAGCTTTTCCTTTGCAACTCTGCTTAGAAGGCCAGCATCCCAGAGTTACATCTTTGTAGTTTGATGTTGAGACTATATAATATTTAATGAAGCTGCCAGGCGAGGACCTGTGAGCTGTCTGTTTCTCAAACTAGACACTTTAATGTATGTGTTGTGCAGTTGTGCACCGGGGCCTCCCACTCCTCTTCTATTAGAGCCAGTTTGTGCGGTTCTGTGAAGGGAGTAGTAGACAGATCTTCAGTTTCTTGGCAATTCCTCACATGGGATAGCTATAGCCATTTCTAAGAACAAGAATCTGGCCATTTTGATTCTGTAATCGAACCCACAATTGCTGATGCTCCAGATACTCACTTAGTCTGAAGGCCAGATTTATTGTTTCATTAATAAGCACAATCATTTTCGGCTATGCTAACATAATTGCAAAAGGTTTCCTAATTACCAATTAGCCTTTTACAATGGTTTACTTGGATAAGCAAACACAATGTGTTATCGGAACACAGGAGTGATTGTTGCTGATAATGGGCCTATGCACACCTGTGTAGGTATTCTATAAATAATCTTCAGTTTTCAGCTACAACAGTTAAGTACATCTGTCCACACTGTATTTTCTATTATCTATTTAATGTTAATATAATGGACAAAACATTAGCTTTTTCTTTAGAAACAATGCCATTTGTAAGTGAACCCAAGCCTTTGAATGGTTGTGTATATATCAAAATACACATTTAAAATGTAGTATGTCCTTGTAGGCAGTGTGCAGTGACATACTTCTATGTCAATCTTTGTCTGAAACACATTCTAACTTGTTCTACTGTTAACCACCACTGGTGGAAAGTAGTGCACTATGGAGTGATGGTTTTAGCCACTGTTATCACATACTAAGCTACCACTGAGCAGCAAGAGATCTAGTTAGTCTAGCAGTGCATGAATGTGTTACATGTTGTTTATATGTGCATACAGCTCTGGAAAACAGGTTGTTCCTTTCCAAAAACCTTGAAAAATAATTTTTTTCCACATTCTTGGAAGGGAAGGAACAACGTAGGGTGGTCTCTTAATATTTTCCAGAACTGTTTGTAATGAATTGCTACCATACCTCAGTTAGCTACTGAATTCCAAGTTTGAATGCGAGTGGTTTTTATGGCATGAGGCTGTAAGATCCGCCTCCACCACTCCTCCTTGACCTTCCCACCAGGCTGAGAAACGCACCCCATTCACCCAATCACAGAAGATCCAAATCACCTGAGTACTAATAAGCTAATACCACTCACCTATGTTCTCCCTCTTCCCCTGGCAGCCTCTATTAAGGCCTGGTCATTCACACCCTCTCCTTGAGAGGTATTGTTTGTGTGACTTGCAACTCCATTAAGTCTTTTGGCCCAGTGTTTTTCCAGCATCTTAGATAAGCGTAAAGGTCTCTCTCGGTGCCTGCCTGATCACCACTCGGGATAGTTCTGTACTTCGGTCTCTTGTCTGTCTTGATACCCAGTTACTGACCTTCTGTCTGCCCTTTGACTTTGTGCCAGCCTGTCCCTCGATATACCGTTGTACCGTCCAAATAAACCTCCTCCCCCTGCGCTTGGATCCATCCATCCTTCTCTGTGTGCATTCATTATAGAGGCACAAATTAGCAACAATAATACAATAATAATATTTGTATGGACTTTTGTGCTCAGTGGCGCCACTTTTACAACAAGTGGTCAGAAATTCGCTAAATGCTAATTTAATGGGGTAGCAAAAACCGTCTGAACAGCGCTGGTTAACAAACATTCACTGTTTTGTATTGTCAGTTTGAGAAAGTCGTATTTGGAATTGGAAGACAGACATTTACAATTCTATCCCCCAGATTCTGAAGTGAGTTAAAACAATGCTTTTGGGATTTTGTGTGATTTGGAAGTATTGGAGGTCACAGGAGGGAAGATATGACGGCATGAGGCAGGTTCATGTAAACTCTGGCTGCGTGGCTCAAAGGCTGCAATCAATAGTTCTTGTTACAAGCAAGGCCTTTGTCATAAGCTGCAGGACTGGTGTCTTGAGGTAGACGGAGAGATAGTGACAGAAACATGGGGTGAGAGAGTATGAATGGGAGGAGAGGGAGAAATGGGGATTGCAGAGAGGAAAAGAAAATAACTCTGTCAGAAAACTCAGCGGCATCCGTTTCTCAGGCTGCAGCATTGAAAAAAATAAATTCTAAAGCAGAGCGGTTGTTTCCCCTCTATGGAGTCCTCTGTGTTACCCAGCGCTTCTTCACTGTGAAACGACTCTGTGTGGGTTTATGATTCGTTCTCCCCAAGATGTTTCAACTGTGGCAATTTAGAAAGGACTTGCAGCACCAATTTTTCTTTCTTTCACCACAAAACACCGGGCTTTACTGTATTCAACCACAAGTTAATCTGTCTGCTTGTCAGTGATTCGGACTGCTACAAGTACTTTGATTTGAATTGATTAGCCTTTTTTTGTGCGTCTGCATTACAGACGAAAAAAACATGTCTGAATTTCTGTTATACTAGCGCCAAAAGAAATCTGTGTTCAGACTTCTGGCATGAACAGGTGGCAGATGATGGCTTGAGAGAAAAACACGCACAATGACTCACCTGAACGCGCATTTTTTTTTGAAAGGAGCGATGCAACTGCAAAACAACCTGGCTGTCCAAATGGTGTGTTGAACCTGGCAGTTACAGCACAGAACAGTTCTTTCATGTCTGTTTCTGCGCTGTTCCCCACCGAGGCTTGTTAAGTTGCAAAGCTGTCTCGTTTTGCTACAGCCATGCCGGCTTACTGAATCACTTGATAATTAACCCATACAGCTGACCTTGTTCAAATGGCCTTTGGACTAAATGGAAGAGTAAACGGAGGGGGAATAATTAAATCGGGCACTCATCAGATGATGGTGATTATCTGTAGTCCAAAACCCTTCTTTGAGCTTAGTAGTACTGATTTTGCTAAAACCTGTATATCGACATAATATTCTGTTCCAACACATCAACTACATTTTTGGATACTGAACTCATTTCTTTCTTTATTATTTACATTCGGTCTGTAAGTCCATTTTTGATGGAGCTCGTAGATCCATGAAGTATGTGCAGAGCATTGTGGGTGCACTGTATCATGCTACCATGATACCTAGCAGTGGAACTTTCCATGAAGGTTGCATGTTATTTGTTCATCGACACTCTTTCACTCTTTTCTCCTTTCCTCGCTTGTGCTTTTTTCTTTTCCTCTTCTGTGTCTCATCTCTTTTTCCTCTCTTGTTTCTCATAATCTTCCCTTTTGTTTCACCAGAAATCGAATGAAATGTTATTTAGCATGGTTGAATTCCACAGCCACAAAGTAATTGAGGTTAGGCTTGGGGTTGAGGTTAGTGTTACAACTGAACTCCCATTTCAATACTAAACATACCAGATTTTAAGAAATCTATTAGAGGTAGCTATGGTATCTAGTGATTCCACTTGTTGTGTAATGGATTGGGAATGTGTTCTTAGCTATTAAATAAATCAGAAATTGCTCATTTCTTATTTACCAGTGTATTTTATACCATAAGCTCAAGCCTTTTAGTTCTTTGCCAAGCCAGTCCTTTAGTTCTCAACCAATATTCCTTTACACTGGTTTTCTTTGTGGGAATGATTTGTTATTACTTGATTTAATCGAGTGGATTATAATCAATTCCTTCCATGAGTCCTTGCATTCTATAAATCATTGGCAGTAACTGCAACAGTTCAGCGGTTAAACTGATGTATCACATCTATTCACAGGGACAGGAATCGATCACTAAAAAGCCCATGCATCTTCCTGACAGCTTAAATTGTATTTACTCCGCAAGAAAATGAACTGCAGGTCTAACTGGCTTACACTGAAACAAACAGCGTTTCCTACCCTTGACCTTTCTGTGTTTGGCCACTGAGCTGAACCCTCTTAAATGATCAATGAGGAATGTTGATGAAGCCAGACTGAGGAGAGGCGGCTTGAATGCAAAACAACCCTGATTGCCGGGTATTTTAAATGAGGAACAGAGTACTGAAGTGAGGCCACCATTTTTAAGTGGAATGCTACCTTCTTTTCATGTGGATGTCAGGATGAAACGACAGAGAGCTCCCAGGTGGGTTATGTGATGAAATGTCTAGAGGTTGGTTTACTGGGCCATATCATGTGGGAAAATTGTAGAACCTACGTTTTTCTATTCATCACCTGCATAGTGTTCTCCATGACGCTGAGACAACCAGGATGCATATGGTTGAAAATGGACATCCGCGCATTGTGTTGAGAGCTTTGCTTACTCAGGTATGTCCTGGAGACAGATCCGCCCTGAAGGAAGAAATGCATGGAACTCAATGTAGTGAGTTACGTCCCAACTCTTGAGGTAAATCATCATTTGAAGTGGTTACGTTAAGGGCTGGTGTTTGTGATAGGTGATAGGTTCAAATCAGTCTAAGGGCAGAGTTCAAGGTCAGGATTTAGGATGTGGACAAGCACAAACCCTGGCCGAGGGTCCTTTTAGCGACGTCAGGCTATTTGAAATGCAAGCCCCGACTTCTCCTTCGAGTCAATCTATCACATTCATTTCAACCTTCAGAGCTGATCTGCCCTCCAGCACATGTTTAGAGTCAGTCAAGCTCCCGCAAGTCCCCTGGCGTTGGGAATCGTGTGGACTATGTGTCCCGTAGGGGGAACAGTACATTTCATATTTCCATCAGGTAGGGTTACACCAGGGCATTGTGGATGGAATGAAAGCGAAACATGTGCTCCAAGGAAAGGAAGCACATGTTTCATCCCTTACCCTAGGCACTTGTTTTACCAGCTTCTCTAAAACCATGTCCTTGACCCGCACCACAATTTCTGTTTGTTTTCGGGGGGGGGCTTGCGGTTGGCATTTTTATGCCTTATTTGAGAGAAAAGCGGGAAATGTGAAGAGCTTTGCTTCAAGTGCAGTGGGCCGCATTCAAAGTTTCACCCCAACAGGCGCGTACCACTGTTTTTTTCATGAATTTAAGCTTAAATGTAACAATGGAATTGCTTAGGCCGTGTTCTACGCCTAAACTGAAACCTCCGAGGCTGTTGCACAGTGGGAGATTGTGGCTGCAGTTCTGCTAACAATGACACTTGACCCAAGTGTCAAAAGTGTGTCCTCCTCTTGACCTTTCTGTGTTCAGCCACCGAGCTGAACCCTCTTAAATGATCAATGGTGAATGTTGATGACTCCAGGCGGAGGAGAAGCAGCTTAAATGCACAACGTCCCTGATAGCCGGATATTTGAAATAGTACTTGTAGGAAGAAGTGAGGCCTCCATTTTCTAAGTGCCCCGCTACTTTAGCTGGCGTTGACGTCACCCGTTGACGTAACCTCCCAGAAACGTTACATTTCAGAGGTGGACCGCGACAATTCGCAGCCTTATCACACAACCCGAGGGGTATTCCTGGAAGTCACCGCGCTGTGGCGTATTACAATATGGGCTTGCATCTTGCCGCGTATTTAATTGAGTTACGGCGCTTCTGAGCTGAGGTCACCTTGGGTAAGGATGTGAGCGAGAGCAAGCGAAGGGTAATAGTTCTAATCTGTTTCATTCATAAGATCATTAACGTGGACTGGCTATTCTTAGTGATGCTGCTCTGACAGTAGACAGCGCTGAGTGGAAGTGTGTGCGTGTCCGTTCCATTTGTTCCTGGATACCAGCCCATCTTAAACTGTGATAACCGTTGTTTTCCGCCGCACCGGAGATCATTTCTCTAGCAGTTAGGACATTTTTAAGTTGCTTAACATTTCCAATGAGGGACTGCAACTGTAATATGCTTTCGGGCATATTACCCCCCCCCCTCCCTGCTTAGGAAGCCGGTAGATGTTTCCATGACACAACGCAATGCTGTGACTCAGCACACGTCGAGGACGAAACACCAGCCATGGTCTGAGTCAGCGGTGCTGTTCGAATGACGGAGTCCCGGTGCATTGTTTACTAACAACGCCTGTCTCTCCCCCCCCCCCCTCTCCACCCTTCTTTCTTTTTCAGCACCCGTCAACCCTCACCTGAGTAAGTAACTTCTTTATTCATGAAGTCTCATCACTTAGCATGCCTCAGCGTGTTAGAGGTAACATCCCTCAGACGTATAACGAGGCCGAGTAGCCCAGGGAGCAGCGGGTAGACGGCTTTGGAGAGTCCTGTGGTGAAGTTCTACTTGAATATTCCGGATAACTACACCGGGAAGAGCTGCTTGGCATTCCGGAGGAGCGCCATGCGCGGGGCAGACATGCCGACGTGCCACGCACCCCCGTACGGGCACGAGTGTGCGGGCGCGGAGTGTGTGTTTGTGCGCGCGCGCGTGTGTGTGTGTGTGTAGTGTTCCAGCGTTCTCTCCAACCCTGTGTGAATTATGCGTTAATGCGGTCCCATGTACATTCCAGCTATCTCATTACAACACCCCCTTTACACAAACACACACACACACAAATCAACCGCCTCTTGTCAATGTAAATGTGTTAAGTTGGTAGTTAGCACATACCTCGTACCGCCAATAGCAACTCCGCTATCAAACCTCCTCTGGTTCCCCCTCTGTCTTGTCAAAACACCTGCACGCCTCCCCCTCCTCCTCCTCCCCCCTCCTGGCATGCGGTGTATTGACACTGGCACAGAGTGAGACGTAAGGGGGCCGGACCCCCATTTAAATGTGCCTGGGTGGAGGCAGGGGAGAGAGCAGTCAAAAGCAGTGCTCTCCCTCTCCTTTATCTGGCTTTCTCGCCATGTTCCTTTTCGTGTGTGCGTGTGTGTGTGTGTGTGTGTGCGTGCGTGTTTGTGTGTGTGCTCGCACCCATGCATATCTTCCTCTCCCACTCTCGTATCCCCACCCCCCTCCTTCTCTTTACTACCTGTGTAAATCCTGGAGTTTCTGCCTCCGCCAAGGTTGCCGCTCGAAGACTCCTTCCAGCTACCTTTAATAAATCAAAGAGTATTCATCATGCGTGTGCCGAAATCTAAATGCTATTTTTTACCCACTCGCCCAACACCATTTCGGTTTTCCCGAGTGTCTTCTGGTTATGTGATGTTGTTGTCATGTGATATTACTTGATGTAACCGTTTCAAGTTATATATGAATGGCTTAGCTAAGCAATGGCATTTATTGGGGTTTCTAAAGATAGGTGTGTGTTCCTGCGTATTTGTGTGTGGGTACACTACCAGTCAGAAGTTTGGCTGGTACTGTATGTTCTAAATCTTGAGATGACAATATATCTCTTGTACCAGTAGCGTTGGAGTTCCTACACCAACTGACCTCTTGCCTTAAGCCAGACCTTCAACTTGCGTGTCTTTCCACAGTTACACAACGACGTGTCTTCTTTTACGATTCACCGCCACCATTCACGGTCCTGCGTGCGCGATAACAGCCTCAAACCGTAGCTCTCTCCATGTTGGACACGCCTCCGTCGACCCACGTTGTCATCCTTGTGGCGAACGACGGCAACGTCCTCTCGTAGACAATAGCACAGCGTCGGTCAGCTGTCTGCAAACCAGTGGGGGGCCATTAGCAACGCTCCAATCAGTATACATGCGTGTTCTCGATTGGCCCCCAATGAGGGACTCACCAAGACACCATAGAGTCCAACGCCGACATTGGTTCATGGTCCAGTTAGCAATGTCATCTACTCTACCAGAAATAACACAGGGGATTTTCATCTAGTTTCCATTTTGCTGTATTATGCATGAATGTAACTGTGTTTCTCTGGCTCGTGGGGGTTACGGCACCGTTCTACCGCTCTAAGATTGTAGAGACATCAAGAGGTCATAAGACGTGGTCCTAGTGTTTCTCTCACTAAGTCCTTGTAGCTCACTTGGTAAGGGAAACACTTGCAACACCAGGGTTCCGGATTTGATTCCCGCCAGGGAGTGCCAGTACGAAAGTGAATGCACTCTACTGTCAGTTTGTGCGTGCTAAATCACTCAAACGTCGAATGTTTATTATAAACAAACACATCTTCCGACACCGCACTTCAGGGGAGTTCCACTGCAGCTTCGAGGAGGAGCCCATCTGCATGTTCACGCAGGACAAGAACGATGACTTCGATTGGACGAGACACAGCGCAGCCACCCGCGACACCAAGTACACACCCAACACCGGGCCTAGCGACGACCGCCGCGGGTCCAAGCAAGGTAAGGGCCTGCCGATGACCGATCTTCCTAGTACACCCCACGGTTCCAGGTGCCTTTGTGTCCGTCGTGAAGAGAAGAGATGGCAGAACGCGTCCGAACATGTCCGTGACACGTCTCCGGTCTGTTTCTCCCTGAGTTGCCGTGTGAAAAGGTATGACCACAAGACGGTTCGTTCTTCAACTTAACCAAGTCCCTGTTGGCATGTAAACAGCCCTTGAAATGACGCCCCAAATTGCCCACCAGACCGAGGCTGTGATTTGTAATGGCACGCTTTGGGCTGGCGGAGACAACAACAGTAATTGTGTGATGGGGGCGAAGTTGTGCTCCGAATAGCTACGAGTGCTCTGGTTCCTTAACGGCGCAGCTGGTCGAGGTCTAACGTCGTCTTATTCTGGAACATTATTTTTTCTCCACAATGGTCGCGAACGTGCGTCAAAATCACTGTGCTCAGCTGCCCCCTTGCCTCTCACTCACGCCACGCATTTTACGTTTTTATTTTTTTTATATATATTACATATTTTATGGCTTTTGGTGCTTTGTTGACAGAGGGGAGAGTGAGCATATATAGCAGTGTAACTGGAGTCTAACCAATGCTGTAGCTGTACATGTGCAGTGGGAACAGAGGCTTACAATGCTCCACCAGCATAAGCAAAGGAATATTTTTAGAATGATGCTAAATATTTGCCAATTATTTTCAGATTTTCTTAATTGGAGCCCTAATGTGAACCAGTGGCCAAATATCCCAGAATGTATCTTTAACTTAACCGTTACCCTAAACTCTACCCAAAAACCTGTACACATCCATAGATCGATGTAGATGCATATACCTATCAGATTATGTATGAATGGTATATTAATGTATATTCTGAACTAACCGCTCTCATTCAATTATCCTATATACTCACCTACTGTTGTATTTAATTGTACGTGAACTTTGCAAAGGTTATGTGCATCCTTCCTTTGTAAGTTGTCTTAAACCTGCAGCAACATTACAACAAGACTTTTACTGGCTATGTTTAAATGTACTTACCAAAACATGTGGTTGATTCAAATTCCAACTGAATCTAAGGTTAAGGTGTAGTAAAAATATCTGTCCGTCCCCACAAGGACACCAAAACCCTAAATCGCATGCATATCCCCCTCATCCTCTCTCTGGTTTCCATGGGGACAGTGCCTGACAGGGTTGCCTGCTAGCATTCAATATCAGGTTGTAAGGTAAATAAAGTCTGAAGGTATCATTCAGCAGGGGTTAAGCAGAGTTTAGCATTCACCCATAAAACAACATTTTAATACCGCACATGGATTGTGGCTGATAACCAAGAGGTTAAGTGAACAGAAAGATTGAACGAAGGAATGAAAGAAGTAAAAAAAGGAAAAGCCTCACACCAGCGACAGTGAAGGACACATTCAGCCTGCTACTGTATCTTAAAATGAGAAAGTAACTTCCTGCTGGCACAGCCAATCAAGGACAACTGAAGGAGGACCGCACACACATAAATACACACTGGTCACCATGGTGACTCAAACCATCTGATACACACACACATACACCCATTCCCACACACACACACACACACACACTGCAAGAAAGCCCTGAGCGAGCAGTGATTTAGTCTGTAGGAATGTGGCAGATGCACTAGGCAGTAGACAGCAGCTGAAGGAGTAAATAATGCATTGACTTTAATCACTCTAATGTGTTGAAACTGTCCAGCATTTCATTACCTTCCCAACAGTCCTTAGGGGCAGCAATTATCTGATATCAAATTCCACAGAACGACGAAATTCTGTTTGACTTTGACCGGAGGGTGCGAAAGCCCGTTCTCTGCCCTCGTCACCTTCGCCTACCCAAAGTGGGGCCGTAGATACGGATGGAACTCGTGCCGTGTGTGGGCAAGGTTAGATTCGCTGCTGCTTCCCCCGTAAGGCTGTCGAATTACCCGGAGACCATGGCCATCTTGTCCATCCTTCCTGCCCTTTGGTTAGTGTCCAGTCAGTCTGAGAAGAGATGTATCCAGTGGGGCGGCGGAACAGAAAGCCTTGGGCCAGCAACCGAAAGGTCACCGCCAAGGTGAAAAATCTGTTGTTGTGCCCTTGAGCAAGGCACTTAACCCTAACTGTTCCTGTAGTCGCTTGGGTATTGAAGAGCTTGGAATGGAATTTGAGTAGTGACCCCTCTATTGTCACCTTTATTGTATCAAGACACATCTGGCAGATATTTTACTCTTCTCAGCATGGTGTTAAATAAGACAAGATAAAAACAATGTTTTGATACCACTGGAATAAATTACAACATAAATAAATATCTTAATCGATATTTCTCGCAATTTGTTGTGGAAAATGCAAAGAGCATGACGTATTATGTAATCCCATGGCATGCAGATCTCTGGTGGACAGACTACGAAAGCATCGATGGTTCCATTAAACAACGATCTGTGTGCAAACAACATTAGTTCCAGAGCTTTGGATAAATCACGTTGTTGCGGATGTTAGAATCCTTCGAGTTTCTGAAGGGGGGGGGGCATAGTCTTTCTCATAATATTGTAAATGAGAGAGGGGTTTAGGAGCCGGGTTTCGGTCTTCATTGAGCATCTGACCAATTACACAAGACTTTTATTTCTGGGATAACTGATGTTATGCCAGCTTGAGGCAGTTAGACTGGTGCCCAACAGCGACCCGGCCAGTCTCATAGAATCACTATTTGGCTCGTGACGACGGCTTGGCAGAAACCCCTGTTGTTTTAGACAGACACACCCACCCACTGCTCTCACTGGGCCAAGACAATACTCTGCTTCAGATTCCAAATATACCGACCGACATGCCAAAATCTGCTTGTAGGTGTTGGCTGGATATGAAGGTGGTCTTTTATGCGTTCAGGGTCCTTTATTTAGACATCTACAGTACAGTCTGATGTTGTGCAGAAAAAAGCCAGACTTGGCTGAGGTGGAAGTATCAACTAATAAAGGAAGGTCAATGTTTTTTGCTAAATAACGGTTTGGCTACTTTGCGTTGTCCAACCCACCCTACAGGTTTCTACATGTACATCGAGACGTCGCGGCCTCGGAAAGAGGGCGATGTTGCCAGGCTGGTCAGTCCCTTCTTCAACGTGGCACCTAAGAACCCGTATGGCATGGCCAACCCTCCAGCATACTGCTTCGGCTTCTTCTTCCACATGTACGGCAAACACATTGGTAAGGACCGCATCGCCACCTTGTCTGCATATAAGAAACATTCTGTAACGAATATATAGTGTAGTCTCTCCGTAATGCATGAATCACAGGAGGCTTCTAGTTGCTTCTATTTTTTATCGCGTACGCGCGTCGTAATCATCTGTAGTCATTTGTGTTTCTTTGAGTGGGCGTGCTTTTGGAGGTGATGTTTAACTGAGGAAAAGCATTTTCTCTTTCCCAGTGAAGAGGCCCTCTAAGGCTCTCAGACTCTTGTCACACTGGACCTTTTGTATATACGTGTGTGTGATCCTGATTGTACATGTGCGGATCAAAAGTCATCAAAAAGAGAATCTGGTAGCTGGTGAGGTTTTTAGCAGGTAACCGAAAGGGGTTACGCTCGAGTGGGCTTCGGGGTTCATTTTAGGTTATTCATGTAAGGTTAGGGTTAGGGTTAGGGCATGGGCATGGGCGTATTGGTCACATGGCAATCCTGGAAAAAGCGAGTGGGGCCAGACCACGGTGGACTGGTTAAGAATATATATATTTTTTATATTTTTACAAAAATATACATGACATTTTAGAACATTTGGCAGCCCATGGTAGTGTTTAGTACAAATGTATATTAAGTGTTTGGCTAACGTCTTTTACCACCAAGTTCAGGATTGAATCGATCCTGCACCGCCACCTGTTAAAATACCCCGACTAAGTCCCTGACAGGTCAGTGTTTAAAAGCACTTTGACATCTGAGAACACTGGGATCCGGCATTTTCCAAAAAGCTTTCGAAAAGCACGCAATCTAACAAAGCTTTGATGTCACTGATCACATGCTATTGTCACTTCAAAATGAGCATTAGCGCATTGCGTAAGATCTAAAGGTGCTTTGAAATGTGTGTGGTGCGTCGGAGCTCGGAGATCTTCAGTCTTTCCATCAGTGCTACTAGTCACGGCATCAGTGTTCCCCGATGTTCTTTGGCGGTATATTGTATTAAACATTAGTAGGCTTTGGCTTAAGAGGGACGAGGATATTCGTGGGACAATACAGATGCTGGTAATATTTCCTAACACATGAACAACATAACACCGAATGGCAATAACTGTTCTCTTTATTTTATATACTTTTTAATTCATACGGAAGAGGCAATTTGTATTGCTTTAAGTTATCAATATTTCATGGGTTCCCCTGGTTTATTTACTATAAGAACAAAATAGTTTTGTTGGTCTAGTGTTTATATTGTACTTTTCATCAGAGCATAATGGTTCGTATTCCAACCTTTTTCTAAATATATACTGAAAAATATCTAACAATCTCTCAATGGTCTGTTATCTCAATATTTCTCTCCAAGTATACAAGTGTGTCTTTAAGTGCTCCAGACATAACCGCCTCTGTGGGTGATGTGGGCTGGTGTGACGTAAGTGCCAGGGCTGAACTTCGGTCCCGGTCAAGCCCTGGTTTATGGTAAATGTTAGGGCAAGGGTTAGGACTAGATTTAGGTTTATAGGATAGTGGAGAAAGGTAGAACGTGTTCTGGACACCACAAAGACCGATAAAAACCAAAGGCGTGCGTGTTTACGGTTATAGAGTGAGACTGAATATCTGTCAGTCAGTAAGTATCCTTACTCTGGCTCTCCTATGGTGTTACGTGGATCTGCATGTGCGTAGGTAACGCAAGTCTTCAAAGTGAAGCCTGTCAGTCCACCAGAGAGCTAGCAGACTGGTGCAGCTTAGCAACGGCAGAGGATGAGGGGAGGGTAGGGCGAGATAGCGAGAGAGGAACGAGTGGGAGAAAGCGAGTGAGTGCGTGAGAGTGGCATGAAGTATCACCTCACCTCTTTTTTTTCATTTTTTTTTCCATCTTGTCATTTTCCCAGAGTGTTACCATGGAAGCCAGGAGACAAAGATGTGTTTGCCATGAAAAGATCTAAGGCCAGTCTCTTGGCCATGCGAAACATCTGCTGGTGAAACAACATTACCCTGCGTTCACATTCTTAGGACACACGGTGCCTGATGCTTCACTCCGGAGAGAGTGGTACTCTCGGCTTGGACGCGTCGGGGGCCTCCAAACATCTGGAGTGGAGGAGAGAGGAGGCGAGAGGGAGGAGTGCATGTGGGGCGGGGGGGGGGGGTCTCTAGGGAGACGAGAGATCCTCCTGTGCTCGGTCGAGGTTGAGTAGGCTATGACATTTCCAATTTGCTCGGATTGATCGTTGGCCAAGCACCCAGGCCTCCACTCCCCTTCCTCCCTCTCCACCCCCAACACGTCCGTGTGCAGGGTGTCTCAGACCCCCACCCGGGTCTGTTATGATGAATGCACGCCGACTTAAAGGGCTGGAAACACGCAGCCACTCCCTCCCTAGCACTGCTGTGAGGCTACTGGCTTTAAGCCCTTTACTCTCCTCCTCTCCCCCCTCTCCCCCCTTTTCTGACGCCTCCCCCCACGTCTCTCTTGCCTCGTGGGCCAATGGAAGCCAGCCGTTCGCACGTTGCACATTTGTAGCCCCGTTATGCTTTGCCGCGACAGAACCGCAGAAATCACCTCGATAAGTGGGTGTTACCCCGGCTGTTGTTTTCCTCGGCTGTGTGTTTTTCTCGCGGGACTCGGCAGTGTGACTCAGACGTTGTGGCCGCGGCTCCGCTCCGTAGCCCAGTGATCGGACCACACCGAAAAAGACTTTGTTTTTCGCCCGCACTCGGTTGAGACGACGCGGCAGATGGAAAGTCTCAAGGGAGATGCGAGACGGGAAGGGAGAGGATCTCCAAATGTAGCTAGCGGGCATCGCCAGTTACCTGGGACGAGGTCAAAATGAATTACTGAAGCACACTTCAAAGTTTGCCTTTGGATATGGTGTCATGTTTGTTTACAGGATTATGTCAATGAGCGCACGCACGCACGCACACACACACACACACTCACTCACTTGCACACAGGTACACGCAAACACGCTCTATAAGTAATCTGTTTTATGTTGAGTTCTGCAAGGTGGCAGGGGATCAGGCCTATTTCATTAGCTAGGAGTGCTAATGCTAATGCTCCCTGTATTTAAAGGTGTGTTATGTAATGTTAATGTATTCCGTATGTTTCCGTGGAGCTGTAGTTACTCCCTCAGGCCATATAATGGGACGCGTCCGTCCAGTGGTTGTAAGGGGGTTTAACACCCTGTATTATACAGTTTATCCCTTTAGGGTTTGCTGTTGTTAGTCTATTGAAAAGGGATTTTACCAAATAGAATTCTAAGCAGTGGAGGGATGAAGTTAATTGAAAGATGATTTGCGGCATCAAGAACTCTGTACACAACGTACAGGTCTGTGACGTGGGTAGGGAAAATCTGGGTATAAATATGGGCCGTGCTTGTTAGTATTGGAATGGGAAAAGAGGAAAGATCTTAAGTTTCTTCAAGATTGGTCTGCAACAGACCCACACTTGCCAAAGTATGCTTGTAGGGAATGCAGGAGTTGGCTAAAGAGCTGCATGCTTAATCAATTTACAGAGAGACGCACGCACACCCCTTTCATCCACAGAACCAAATCCCACTAATTTTCAAAGCCTGCATATTTATACCAGCCCTTTCTACTGAAGGGGGTAGGATGGGAAGAAAACATGTGGGAAAAAAATCACCTGAAGACCTCGTCTTGATTCCTGCATTTTAACAGCCCCTGCAGCCAAAATGCCGGATGTTTTTGCAAGTAAATGTATTAACGCCGTAATTGTTTAACACATCCGTATTCTGAACCGCAGACCGACCCCGCGTGTGCAGCTCAACATCGCTCGTCAGCCCCTCCCTATCTGACGCCCACGGTAAAATACAATAGAGGGATACCTTCCGGTGATGTATATGAGGGGCTGTTGGAAAGGCGTTTCGTGATATGCAGTTGCTTTCAAGGCGGAACACCCAATCATCTGTTTGAAAAGGGTAGCTTTTAACCTGTCAACTGCCCTTCCATAAGCATACAAACGAAGGCCCTGTCTTAATGTTCCTCATTGTGCTCCAGTTCTCCCAGATTTGAAGGACGCATGCCAATTGTGTTTGGGGTATTGTCCTACTGGAAGGACTATGACCTCGAACGAAGACCCGACTTTCTGACAATAGGTTTGGCATGCCTCGGCATTTTACTCAGTTCACAATGTCTTGCGCACTTTCAAGGCACCCAGTGCCAGAGGCAGGAAAGCAACCAAGCAACATCACTGAAACTCCTCCACGTTTGACAGTGGTGGAGTTTTTTTTCTTTGAAGGCGTTAGTTTGTTTTCTGCGAACATAGTGTGCTTTCCCCGCCAAGCTCTAATTTGGTCTCGTGAGATTCTCTCAGAAGGATTGTAGCATGTTCAGGTGTGTTTTGGCAAATTGCGGTCTGGCTTACTTTTGTCTCTCTCTCAGCAGTGGCACCCTCCACGGACTCCTGCTGTTGACGATATATGGTTCATTGAGTTGATGACGTTCGTTGAGTTGATATAAGTTGAAACTGTCGTGCCTTGTGTCTTAAAGGGCACGTTGAATCTGGGTGGCAGTTGACTGAGCTGCTTTCTCCACCATTCAGACAATTGTTCGCTGCAATGTTCCGTCAGGTTTTTCGCTGGCAGTCACATCGGTGGAGGTTGGCAACAGTGGCATGGGCCTAAATCGTTTTGGCAACATTACGTACGGGGGAAAACACGAACATTAAAGTCTCTGGAGATTGACTTGTGGCCCTTGCGTCTGACCTCCTCATACAGCTCTCTGTTTTTCTTTCTCCTCTTTCTCCGTGCTAATTGCCGCACACGCGGTGACACAACAAAATAGGAAACCGAGACAATCACCTGCTTAAAATCAAATTATGTTCTAGGTATCAGTTGTTCCGGGAACCATCATAGCTGTCTCTGTCATTCATCTCCCTAGCGTTTCTCTATTTGACCTAAACGCAGCTTGAAAAAAGTCCTTGCTATGATGCAAATGCATGTCTCTAGCCTGCTACAAGAGGACAGCTGGCAGTTTCACCGGCCGTTATACTGCTTTTGTTGAACATACTCTGATGAAAGTCTTCAATGGCAAACAGACCATATTATTATTGTTATTCGTGTGGACCCACTGGGACGGCTTTTCTCTGCTCATGCTGTCAACTTTCTTTCACACAACCAGCAGTTATTTATTGTACAAGTCAACATGGAGTTTTAGGGCTTGAGTTTTTTTACGTTGCACTCAGTTTCATCATCTCACGGTATTAGCCATCAAAGGTGCTTTACCAGACAAGTAGTTTAACTTGAGTCTTCACATTAAACCTGTGAACAAAAGGCTTTTTAAATCATATGTGAGTGAAGGATCAGGGCTGTTTAGCTGAGTTCCAGCTTTTAAGGACCAGAAAAACACTGTTCTCAGTGGCCTGAAAAGTAAATATTTTTAAGTTGTTGGTTTCACACAAAAGAAAACATTGCTTCGGTTATTTGGCCATTGATTTCAATTAAACAGTATTCTTAAGTGTTTCTAAATAATTCAGCTCCACTTGGCAGAACCTTGGAAATAATACATTCCGAATCAATTCATACAACCCCCGGTTAACCTTTGCCCCCGTTCCCCACCAGGCTTCCACTCAGAATACTGAAGGAGATACAGATTTGGAATTTAGAATGCGGAAGACGGAGTGAAAATGTGAAAGGTCTCCAATAAAATCGCCCTCCAGACACCGTTTAGACTCTCCACTCCTAAACTGACATTTAAGACCAAGTTATGTGCTCTGTTAAGCGTTCGGATTTGGCAAGTTGAGGGGTGTTTTCAGGATTTAAATGCATCACCTCTAAATTGCTACTGATGATGTATGTTTCATTGGGGTGTGTTAATTGGCTCAGTTGGTTGAAAGGTGGGCCCAGTAAAAGGGTGGAGGACTTTATTGGTTTATTGGTTATAAGCTGTAAGATACTTGAGAAAAGGTTTCTGCTAAATGACCACATGATATTGAATATTGGTGGGTTGCAATTATTTAAGTTGTTTTAAGCATCTGGTGGGGAAAAAATACACAGTGTGTAATGCAATCAGTAAAAGCCCTTGATGTGCTTATTAGCAGAATTTCTTTTTAACCGTACCAGACCATATGGGTTCATGCTGAAAATCTTGCAACACTATTAGATTATGAATCTCCTTATTGGCAACCTTTGACTCACACCGCATTTCTTGGACCGCATTTGACCATGTGGTCTTGCTCTACTCTGTAGGGACCCTGAACGCGTTCCTGAGACAGAAGGGTCAGGCTGCTGCCGAGGCACCTGCTTGGTCACTAAGCGGTAACCAGGGCGACCGCTGGTTACAGGCCAAAGTCAGCGTCCACCCAACTGCCTCATTCCAGGTAAATAAGACCGCGTGTGATTGGACGCTTCAGGAGTTTGCCGGGGGAGTAAATCCTCTCTTTAACTCTTTGTAAAATCTCTCCATCTCTCCACCCATTCGCTCCTCCGTCTCCCCACCTATCAGGTGGTGCTTGAGGGTATCCGAGGTCCGGGCATTGAGGGGGACATTGCGATCGATGATGTCACACTAGAGGAGGGAGAGTGTCGAGACCTGCCGCCCATTAGTGAGTACAGAGACACAGGAGGAGGGTTCATCGCTAAGTGCTGTTCCAAGGATTGTTTAACAAAGAAAAGATTTGGGAGAGGAAAAGCTTATTTTAGGTTTGTTTTGAAGTCAGTTTTCTCCCTCTCTCCCTCTCTCTCTCTCTGTCTCTCGATCCTCTTTTTTTTCTCCTTTTTTTATTTCTCTCTTCTCTCCTCACTCTCTCTTTCCCTATTTGTCTTTCTCCTGCCTCTCTCCCTTTCTCTCCCCCCCTCTCTTTTTCTCTGAACTTGTCCCCAGCAGCTAGTCTCTCTGTAATAAAACAATTTTAAAAAATGTGACGTCTCCTTGGAAACGGGGCTGTTAACGCATGAATGATAGCAGTCCCAACTTAACAGAGGGCTGTAACAAGCAACAGACGGAACGGGGCTGGAGGTACAAATAGAGAGAAAATAGAAAAACAGGATAGGTAATGGCCTGCAATCAGGGAGGTGGCCATGTTGGAAAGGTAGAAGAATTACTATATACCTCAAAGCAAAAAGGAGATTAAAGACTGGTTCTAACTGCAACCTTGCATAGCTTGTCATTTCATAATTGTCTTTTTCCTTTTATTTCCTTTCTCTTCTCTTTTGAAATTGATTTTCAATAACAGATTGAAGGATGATTAATCATTTGTTCAAGGGATTGAATAAAGGAAAACACATGAGTTGAATTGTAACGGACCTCTATATGAAAGTTTATATTGCTTTTTGTCAAGTTAATACAGTCAAAAATATTGTAAGGGAAAGTTACCTGTTATTACCTACAATAACACTTAACTGAAATAGGAACCTCTGAAACATCCATACTCCGCAAATGAATTATGCTGTTAGACTTTGAGTTCAGCCTTATTTTCAGCATAGAATAGTTATTATTTAATTTATTATGTGAAGCAAAAAATAACTATATTATACCATACCTCCAGTCACAATATCAATAAGATATCAATGTTTATAATGTAAACCTAAGGTAAGCCAAACAATATCCAGCCAGGAAGTTTGATCAATTCAAGGAAAGTTGTTTCAGACAGTATGCTTTAAGTTTGTCTGGCAACCAGGCTCCATTATCATTCAGATCAGTTTGATCACTTCATTAGTAGTTAAGGAGTTAGTCACCCAGGTCGAGAACAGACGGACTCTCCATGCATTATGGATTTACCATCTCTCACTATGAATCTTACATGATCCTCACTGCCACCATGGAAACAGCATGTGTTTTAATAAAAGTTATTGAAATGAACCATTTTGACTTCTAAGAATCCCTGGACATTGTTCCTCAAGAGATCTTTCTGGGTAGAAATCTAAAGTTGGGATTTTAGCAATGATAACATGAAACGTTATTGACTATTTTATTATTCTGTTTATGTCTCCACCCACTTCAGATCGCATCTCCTCAGCCTCGCCCTCGTCCGCCCATATATGGTCGCTGAGTGTCACTTTGGCGATGACCTTCCTGTGGGGTCGAAGGTGACCTTGCCCTGCATCATCTGGCTGAGACGAGCGGTCCGACCCGGCCTCGGCACAAACATCGGCCACTGTGTTCTTGTACCCTCAGCATCCAATCACCAAAGATTCATGCATTTAAAAGGCGGGGCTCTCAACACAGACCTCCAATGAAGAACGAAAATCAATAAAATCGATGAAAAAAATGAGAGAACCCCCCCCCCCCCCCCTCAAAAGTAATAAAAGATTTGCAAATGTTTTTTAAGAGACAACTTTTCCAGAAAATTGCTCCCCCATCGCAAAGCCAGGTCTTTAGTGACGCCTGGACTTTAATGCGAGTGGTTCACAGGCAAGGCGGGAGAAGGATTTGTAAAGCACAAGTGCAGTTTTGCCAGTCAGGAAACCTCAATAGAAAAGTTTGGGGGGAGAAGTGCCATTGGTGACTCATTGTGGAACAAAACGACTTTTCCCCAGCTCAAGAAAAATCGTGGAAGCTAAGCTTTTCTGTGTGCTACATTCATCGAGTTACGCCTGACGCGCGTCATGGAAACGCTCCACCTTGCACCTTGCTTTTCCGTTGGCTTGGTGCTTTACTGCAGAAATCTGACAACTCGGACAGCCGTTATCAGTCACGGTTCCCTCCCCCCTCCTTCACAGTAGCTGCTTCGGTAAATAAAAACACTGTGCTCACAAGCTGACGGAAGTTTGCCGATGAAAGGTCCAGGGACCCAGACAGGCCCAGAGTCTGTGAGCGATATGAAGCCAAGGAACAGCAGACAGAGTTGAAGGTGGCCGGGTCAGGGAGCTGGGGTGAGGTGGGGGATTGAGGCGACATCTTTAGGCCAGATGGGTCTTGGGTTACGACAGGTGATGTGGACAGGGCAGGCGTGACGTCTGTGGCAGTCAGAGAGGTCAAGGTGAATGGACAGACCGACCGCTGGGCAGCTGGAGGTCTATGGCTTGGTAGGAGGAATGAAAGTAAGAAGAACAAGAAAAAGGCTGACAAGAAGAGAGGTGTCTCTGCCAGCCGGCCAACCCCCCCCCCCCCCCGGAGCTGAGGGACAGGAGCCACTTTCTGCCATGAAACAAAGTGCCTTCAGATAACAAATAGAACCTAGAGCGTTACGCGGGGCCTG
>JACXGK010003018.1:0-11797 GCA_016801125.1 Novumbra hubbsi | reverse complement strand
CCAACACGTGCTCGCAGGAGGCATGCTCGCTCAGAGAGATTCCGTTCATGTTGAGCATGTGCGGGCGTGTGCGCTTGAGGCCAAGGATCGTTTAGGCTGGTCAGGCAGAGGAGGGGATTATTGCAAGTTGTAACAAACCAGGGAGTTGCAGCCGTAAAAAATGAAAAGAATTAGTAAAAAGGCAGAGGGTAGGTTAAACCTCTGCAGAGCTTCTCTTAAAGAAAAGGGGCTTAATGTAAGAGGGCAAGAACACTCGCTATCGATCCATCGCTTTTTCCAGAAACGTCCCCATCCCAGCCGAACAGACTTCTTTTTTTTAAGAACATATCTATTGATAACTAAACAATGCGTTGTGCCGGGAGGGGAGTTGGTGAAGGCAACCGCAGGCTGCAGATGGAATCCTGTACGGCTCGCGCCCCAACCACACCTTCACCATTTATATCGGACAGTGTGAGAGAGGAGATGCATAATGATCATAATGATATTTTATTACGAGAATGTTTCTCTGCTTTTACACAAACTGTGAAGATTGACTGTGGAAGAACTACTGGAGTCCATTTCCTTAACCAGCTGGTTTTTAAAAACAACGTATTGTAAAAAATGATTTACAAAAAAAAGACAAAGAAATTGAGAAAATTCCGTACATGATGAAGAAAAAAGTTTTGAAGACTTGTTGGTCTTGTTTCTTATATTTTTTGTTGGAAAAATTATCTGACTTTTAACTTCCTTTTATCTAGTTGTCTACCTTGCATTGCTGAAGTATGAAAACCTGACGATGGAAGCATAAGAAGAAAAACCTATTTGGTAATTGTATAACTTGTAAATGTAAAGAAGCTCTATTATAAAGGTTTATGATCAATGTTTTATGTTGGAGAACTCGAAGCACAACATATAAGCTCTCCACATATAAAATGCAGTATATATGACACATATGTGACCTGTTCTTGCAAAGTCAGGCTTATGGATCTTCAGAAACATTTTACACCATAAGCAAAAACACGCCACTTACTATGTCCTTATCAATTACTTTGACATTAATGAAGTGTTACCCATCCAAAGACTCAAAGGCAAAAACGAATCTTTGTAAAACTACCAGTGCAAAATGGGAATGGAAGACTTACGAGACAATAAAACTGACAACAAAATTATTTGTATATTACCAAGTAATAATTGGGACGGTATTACAACTTTTGACGTAGTAAATGCATTGTGCTGAAAAGACATTACAAATATAAGCCTGGTTTGGTCTGAACAGGTCGTGTACATGTACGAGAAAATGCAGTGTACCATAGGTGTAATAAGAAACAGAAACATGTAAAGAAAAAACACAATGCATAACTAAACAGAGCAGAATGATAGGAAGTTGTTATAGAGCATTGATAACATTCTCAGTGTTTGTGTTATCGTTTCTAGGATATTATTACATGTACTGTCAAATATGTAGTCTGATTCATTTATTTAATTTTTTTTCTTGATTTGTAATTTTTAACCATGCATATAAAAAGGATTGATGTGCCATAAGAAATTCTGTTCAGAGGTCTACCTGCCCTTTGTAAAATTCACGTTCTCAGATTATTTCCATAAAAAATTATATATAGCATTTCTCATGTTTTTGAAAGCTATGTTTGTCAAAAGGCCAAATGTAGGAGGTCAATGACGCCTATTGAAGTCTGGAAAACAGACTCGGAACACAACGTGTTAAAGTGCATTGTTTGAAATTCAGTTTGGTTTAATATCTGCAAACAAAGATTTCATTTTGTGGCATAGAATGGAGTAACAAAAGGGCTAAAAGTGACCCAAGCACAGAGAAGAAAAGATAAAAAAAAAAGTGTTTTGGCTTCTCTAATGAGGATATATGCATTTTAAAGTATCCAACTGATTCGGGTTAGGTAAGATCATGATTTGGTCGCGGTCATCAGGAGGGATCTGCCAACACTATATGACGTTTGATGGCTTTCTGATGTACGCAGAAGAGTCTCCGGGAGACATTAGAGCTGGGTGAATCGTCAGGCTAGCTGACGCGAGGCATTGTTGAGCCAGTGATTTATAGATACTCATAGGCAAACGTTCCATGACTACAGGTGGCAGTAAATCACCCAAGCTTGGCTTTTTACCAGTTTAAACAACAAGCCAGATGGCGGTGTGGACTCTTTGGGCCGGTTTCGCAGACACGGATTAAGCCTAGTCTTGGACCAAAAAATATTATTCAAAAGATAACTTCACTGAGCTTGTTTTGTTTTTCGTCCTAGACTTGGCTTAATCTGTGTCTGCGAAACCTGCCATTTAAGTTGGCTTACAAACTCATTGAAGTAGTAGATAAAGAAAGAGCACTACTTAAAAGTGGAGATGAAGAGACCATTTTTCTTTATACCTCTTTTCTTCCAGAAAAAGGAATGACGTTATGTGGACCTTGGGATTTTCTTTTGTTCTGAAGATCATTGTAGTCACATGTTGTCCATCATAACAGAAGGGCTTTGTCACGTTGTGCTATTCTTCACCAGATGTTAATATTCTTTTATATCCCAAAACATGTCAGCATCACTTTCACCAGTCGGCTTATGCCCTTGGGGTGTATCTGAATACTCTGAAATTGCTACCTCTTCTTTCCTTCAACAGCTCTGATCTAAAAACCTGCTAGGAAAGTAAGGGCAACATGCGTGAATATTTTGGAAAGTTGTACTATTGATAATTTCAGCTTGTTTTAATTTCAGTACAGAATGAGGAAGGAGAGACTAGTAAAGGAAGCTATTTTAGAGGGAAGATTCTGAATTAAAATGATGTTTCTGAGAGTTTCCTGTTTTGTGCCCAACACCTTGTATTAATTGC
The DNA here is from genome assembly GCA_016801125.1 of Novumbra hubbsi. Taxonomy (NCBI): domain Eukaryota; kingdom Metazoa; phylum Chordata; class Actinopteri; order Esociformes; family Umbridae; genus Novumbra; species Novumbra hubbsi. The sequence continues at coordinate 8,971 of JACXGK010003018.1, read as the reverse complement.
CACCCGTCATTCTTCTGCGTTTTGTGTTCTATTTATATATGATTAGGCTTTTTCCACTATATTTCTTTGAATCTATCACCCTTTTCTTTTGCCATACCTGCAACTAATGCTAAAATAAAGAAAAATGATATTTTATATTGATGTCTTGAGTTCTGTTATTGGATGAACGCGTAAAAAAATTGCTTTAAAACGTGTTTCTACGCCCGTATACTGGCTACGCATACCGTTTGTAATAAGCCAATTTTGTTCGTTCATTAGTCCTCTAATGTTCTTCTACTTGTACACAGGTTCGTTTTTGTGACCTTCAAGGTTCATGGCCGTCACCAGCACCATGTGATTCTTCCAGTGATCACCAGTCTTTACCTCAGATGAGTGGAAACAAAAAGCTTTTGTGTTCTGCGACAACTGTTCTTTTTACAGGGGCCGTGTGCATTTCTCTCTGCCCTCCCGTTGTGTCTCGCTATAGACGAGCAATTTCTCCTCCGGGCCTCATCGATCAGAGAGAGAGAGAGAAAGTGGCGAAAAGGACAGTGAGGATGGAGGAATAACAACAGTGAACTGAAAACCTCCGTGGGAGCTAAGTTTTAGCCCGCAGCAACCCCAGTTGAGTCCAAAAGTCCACCGAAATCTCACACATCTGGCACATTTGGCATTCAGAGTACCACCACTAGGTTCTGTTGGGAGTAAAACGAAACAACGTTGACTGGAGTAGACAATTCTTTTCTCTGTAATTGCACAAATCCCTTTTAGGCATCTCCTGTCAGATAGTTTACACTGATGTGTTTCAGGGGGTTGTATTCAGAAACTGAGCGTTGCTTTTGGCCAGACAGGCTACTTCTGAACACAGTGCATGTGAAAGTCTCCGCTCAAGTCCCCAGAAGGTTTCGGTTTATTTGGCGTTGTACATACACGCTTTATACATGCATAATGTAAAGGAGAAATAACATCTGGGTTTAAAATGCATGTCATGAGACAGGTTCTGTTCATGTTCCCAATACATGGGAATCTGTGCTAGAAAAATAGTTCAAGACTAAGGGTAAATAACTGGCGGCTTGCAACACATCAAACCAATCCAGTTCCTTGCATGTTCCTTGCCCCAGGTGGGCTTAGTAAAAAGAATGGCCAGGAAATCTCTTGATTAAAATGTAGTTAAAATACACCTCTGTATGTAGATTTGGATGTACAAAGCACACTTCTGTCGAAACAGAATTCAGTATTTCCACCAGCTTGTCTCCAAAATCCTACAATGTTTTATTCAATCTAAAAACAGTAAAAAACCATAGGGAAAAACTAGCACCAATGGCCATGTTGGAAGGAGTTTATCTTGAAATTCTCAATAAACATTTTGTCTCCCCGGCTTCTCCAGACCTTCCGAAGGAAGTTGATCCGGCTCCTCTTAGGACTTGTTTTGGCCATGGCTCTCCGAGAAGCAAGTTGTTGGTTTGAGCGAGTGCCATTGTTTTTGTTGATTTTATTGTGGCGGTTGTGTGTGATGCCCAGAGGGAAGCGTGGAAGATAGTTTGATTGTTTTATGAGATGCAGGGGTGCGTCATCTGTCTCCCTACGCCTCTGGGCAACCCTCAGGCGGTCCACAGATATGCAGCCCGTTATGGACGACGCGTGTGTCTCTGTCTCTGTGTGTGTGTGTATGTGTGTGCGTGTACGGGTTTTACCTCAATTTACCTCAGGTTTTTATCCACAAATCTCAGCAAGGATATTAGAACATTGGAAATCATACATTTTCCCCAGTCCTTTGGCTAGGTTTTGACTAAAAGTCAAATTCGAACATTTTATATAAATCAAAATAAAACATTTTCATTTATTTGATTTTACCTTTATTTAACCAGTTAGGCTAGTTGAGAACAAATTCTCATTTACATCTGCGACCTGGCAATAATCTTAGTTTGAGCGGATTAGCCTATATAGCTATGCATTAATACAATATAATGCAGGTGTTATTTTAGACATTCAGATTGACTGATTTCTGAAACCAATCACTTGTGTTGTGTAGTGCCCTCCACCTTTTCAGATTACGGCTTGAATCGTTAGCATTTCATGCTACATCTCATATTACACATTTTTAAGTATAGAACCCAGCCGGGCTGATTGAGCATTTCTGTCCAGGAGCTCATCAAATACCAAGGCTCTGTCATACGATTTAACACACAGCGCTGAAAATCGAACGTCTTTTACACAGCAATTTAAAGGTACTCGAAACTTTTTGCTCGTCACCTTTATGATCTTGTTTTATCCCCCTCCATATATCGAGACAAACGTCCTTTCCGGATGATAAGTTACTCCCATGAAAAATTTCTATTGTTTCTGCAGCCAATAACCCTTGGTAGCATTTGCCCTTTAAAATCCTAAGCACTTTCAATTACCTTCTGACTCTCCCTCTTTGCATATCCCCTCTCTTCCGTCCTCTCTCTCTCCCGTCATCTCATCGCGTCCGCGGAACCAAATTAGAATTTGCTCGTATCTCGTCCCGGCGAACAATGGCGTTTTACATTACAGGATATTCCCCCCTCTCTTTGCCATTCACCGCGACAGTGTTTTGTTTACATGGCTACCGTTGTCTTTATGGGGCGGATGGGAAAATGTCACGGAATGTTAATGGGCCACTAATGTCCCTCGGATGGGGCTAGCTGCGCCAGTCAACCCAGATCTAGTCAGCCGCACCAGCGTAACAGCTGTCTGTCAGCAAAGCCTAACAGCCAGATGAAGATGTCTGATGCGACCTCCGCGTTGACACATTATGAAGGCCAGTTTTTATCTGGGTCCCATCAACGGGCATCAGCATTCGCGAGCGATTTCGCCATTTGCATGCCGTATTCTTTTTTTTTTTTTTTCAGGCAACCATTATTTGCTAAAAGCATTGCAGGAGTTTGGCATTTTGATTTTAGATCAAGTCTTTATTTTTTTATTCCGCGCTCGTCCTCTTCAGTATAATCCACGGGAGCAGCGTGGAGCCCGGCTGTTTTCTGGTTTTGGATGCAAGAGTCACACAGACGATTTTGCCAACATCCTGGCGGCCCGGTCGGTCCCGTCTCCTTCCTTAATCAACTACATCTTAATTCAACAGCAGCCTGCTCCGAAACAGTCTAAGAGTGTGTCCTTCATTATTCATTTCTCCATTATCAGCTCCGATGCACCGCTCTTTCGTGCGTCATGAGCTCATCCGACCCTCTCCCTCCTCATCCGACCCTCTCCCTCCTCATCCGACCCTCTCCCTCCTCATCCGACCCTCTCCCTCCTCATCCGACCTTCCTCCTCCGACCCTCTCTCTCCTCATCCCGCCGTCTCTCTTTCTAGCTCCCCCTCCTATACGTGGCCCTGGGACTTGCCCGTCCGCTCATGGGTGATGTGACATAAATTATTCCGTCTCATGTGGAGCCATCTCAGCCATGTTAAAGCAAAACCTGGCCTGAATTATTAAGTCCATTCAGTTGTTGGGGTAGTAGACCCCCCCCCCCCCCCAAGACGGCGTCTAGCCCCACGCGCCACTCCCACACTCCACAAGCTGATCACCACACGTAACCAGGGCTTCTCATCAAACAGGGGGCCACAACAGTCACCAGCAACCCAGGCATCCATGTTCTCATGCCCTAGGCACCTAGGCCTCTGCCTCTGTTCCTGATCCAGGATCAGTTGTTTAGCAGTTTATGGGACACAGTGAATAATCCTGATGTGGAAGAGAGGTCTGCTCGGTATGACATGAAGATGAGAAAATGACCCGCCCCCATCCACCACCACCTATTATTTGATGGGTTCAGTTGGTGTAGGTTGCACTGGTACCAGTAAAGTGTTGATAGACATGGTTAGGCACAACTCATGGTTGAACCCTAAAACGTGCTTACTGTTCAGATTATTCTACAACGGTAATCAAAGGTACACCGAGAAAACATTCTTGCATTTTATATAGAATCTGCTGTTTGGTCATGGGCAGCTTTACCTCTGGAGGTGTCTGATCGGCCGGGGGTAGTGATCCGATGTGTGCTTCAGTACCTCCCAATGCAAAGACATCAGAGACCATCTAATGACTGGTCATGAGTGGACGTTTTTCACAGCACACACAGCGTCAGCAGTGTCAGGGCGAGAAATCTGGGCGGTTTCTTATTAGCATACATGTCCTGGTTACACATTGTAACCGCTCTCCTCGACGCTGCTCTCTGTCTCACTGACACCACTTTGGCTACTGAAGGATGACGAACAGGAGAAGTGACTGTAATGAGAAAAAGAAAGACATTGTATTTCATTATTCCCATGACTGGACAGCCACAAACCGAGTCTCAGCGGCCGTGCCCCCATCAAAACGTTATATTTGTGGAGAGCAACTTGTGGTATCAAGGACACTAATAGCTAATAGTGAATGTTACACCAAAGCATCTACTTCATACCAAAGGTGTGGCAGTAAAGTTTTAGCGTTCCCAGGAGTATCAGGTTTTGAAAAGGAAAATAAGTTGTGGTGTGAAAGTAGGGTGTGTTTTGCCACCTTGCGTATTTCTTCTAAGTAAAGAAACCTGTAAAACATAATTTGTCCATTTTGCGACTGCAGAATCTCACTCACCTGTGCTAAAAGTAAACCAGATTTGCTACTCCTCCATCCATCAGCTGGGGCTTTAAGGTGGGGGTGGGATCAGGTGACAGTGGAGTTAGCATAATTCAATCCAACCTGCACATCACTTTTAGAGCCGGTATAAAAACCTACATCTACTACCAAACATGACATGTTTGAATGAATCCACGCTTTAACCCCAATATTGTTTTTTGTAGTTTGTATTCTAGCTCCATGACTCCATGGTAGAAGATGATGTCTTAACTGACTTAACAGTCTGTAATTTCCCTCTCTTTCTCCTCTGACAATCTTCTCTTCTTTCTTTTTTTTTGCGTTTTCCCATCATGCCCCTTTGAAGCCCACACCACAATCAAAGGAGTCTTGTCGGTTTGAAGAACAAGGGGAGAAGAAGCATGTAAATTCCCTGCAATTATTACAACAATGACTCCAACTTTTACTTGCAACTTTCATCCGACGACGAAAGACTCGCTTGAGGAAACAGCGTACTTTCCTCACTTCAAAGGCAAGGCAGTTAGAACCAGAAGGGAGAAATGGAGGAAATCGTTTTTTTTCAGTAGAACACACAGGTTTCCTTTAGAAGAGCATTAGCATCAGAATCAGAACAGAAACTGAAAGCCTGAATGGCAGGCTTCTCTGTCTAAAACAGCTAAGTTCGTCAGTGTTCACATATCTCTTCATTGGCTGGCTGAGCTTCTCTTCTTACAATGATCATGTGGTGGCTGGAAATTATGTGAGAAATATCCCGGTGTCAGTTATCTCTCAAATGATGCTGATGCCCAGTTACGCTTTGCATGTCACTCGTCTTTCTCCGGTCGAAGATGTAGCATTTTGGATAGTTCTTTTTCTACCAATATTTATATTTGTTCATGCTGCACTGTTGCTTGTAAAATATGATTAACAAGCACGTGTGTAAGTTTGTTCATCACTATGTACAGACTTTTTCTCTACTTACCAGAGCACTTGCTGTGATTTATATGTCCTGCCAATGATTTGTTTACCAATATGCCAACATAGAAGAGAGGCAAATGGGCCGGTATCCTTTGAAGATCTTGGACATACCACAGATATACTACAATCCGCTGTTACCACATTTTATTCGCAAACATTCAATCCCTGGACATGGACAATAAAATGGACAAACTACACGCTTGGATTAACTTCCAGTGGACCATTGTGAACTGCTGCGTGCTGACGTTTGTTGAAACTACAAACCCCTCCCCCACGCCCAATCACACCTCCATTCATCTCCTCTTAACCTACAGACATGAGGAATGAGGAATCCATTACTACTCTCCAGGACCGCTTTGAAACAACAGATTGGCAGATCTTCTGTGTTGCTGTTGATGGGGAATACACAGACTCTGTCTCAGCATATGTTTCCAACTGCATCGGTAATGTTGTCCCAAGGGTAAACGTTAGGACCCAACCAAAAGCCCTGGGTTAATGGTAATGTCCCTACTAACATCAGAGCACGGTTCTCTGCTTATAGTTCGGGGGACCTGGAGGCTTTGAAGAGGTTCAGATATGACCTACGGAAGGCCAACAGAGATGCAAAAAGAGACTTCCGGGATAAGTTGGAGTCAAACTACCACAGCTTTGACTACAGACCTATGTGGTGTGGACTGCGAAAAATCTGTAAAAACAGCCCAAAAATCCCTTTACTTCCTGAGAAGACTCAAGAAGTTTGGAATGTCTGCTTAAAGTCTCACCTACTTTTACAGGTGCACCATTGAGAGCATCCTCTCAGGCTGCATTACTGCATAAGGCCCTCCAGTAGGTGGGGAAGTCAGTGGAGCGCATCATTGGTTTCCAACTCCACTCCGTGCAAGGCATCTTCCGCACAAGATGCCTTAGGAAAGCACCAAACTTCAGAAAAGACTATAGCCACCCGGTCTGTTTACACTTCTGCCGTCTACTAGACGTTACCGGAGCATCAGGGTATAGACGTTACCGGAGAATCAGGGCATAGACGTTACCGGAGCATCAGGGTATAGACATTACCGGAGCATCAGGGCATAGACGGTACCGGAGCATCATGGCATAGATGTTACCTGAGCAACAGGGTATAGACATTACCGGAGCATCAGGGCATAGACGTTACCGGAGCATCAGGGCATAGACGTTACCGGAGCATCAGGGCATAGACGGTACCGGAGCATCCGGGCATAGACGTTACTGAAGAATAAGGCTTCTCAACCAGCAACATTGAACTACGATCATATGAATATTTTCAAATGCTCTGATGACGTTCTATGAACATTCATATTTTACTGTACCATACATAGGCTCTTACATTTAGAATATTTTTATAATATTTAGTATTTCTTTCATATTGTCATTCCCCCCTTTTTCTACACTTGGAATTGCAGTTAGATAAGTGGGGGAGCCCCCCACATTATGTAATCACATATTTATTTATTATTATAGAAACCCTAACTCCTCCTACAGTTCTTGCACTAACGTGACATAACAGGTATCACAATGTGCGTTGCTATTGTTTTGTGGCCAGGTTTAAAAAACATTGCCACACTGGCCGAGGGGTAGCTAGCCTAGCAACTTACGTAAGCAAACTTTCCAGAATGGAGGCATGCAATGGCTGCCGGATCTGAAGTTTGCAAGTAATGCTAGCTAGCTAGCTACAGTACAGTTTATGTAATGACAATGAAATGGCACTGACTTCGACCATCCATTGTTTTTGTATTTGGGTGATGGCCAGCTAAGTACCCAGAGATTATCTGTGTTAATTTATTGCCAGAACACAGCTGGACACCTGACACAGCTGGTGCGATGGCAACCCCGCTTTACAATTTCCTTGGAATTGTAGCTGTTTTAGTTTATATTGTTATGTATATTTTTTTATTTCAGTTTTTTGCTTTATATTTTACATAATGCTGCTGCATAGATGTCTCACGCCATGTCATAAGAATTTCACTGCTCAGAACGACACTGTTATTTTGTGCATTTTACAATAAGAAATATTTTGACTTTGATGTCATATAACAGGTAATTGCTGTGCAATGGTCCTATATCTAATGGTGTTTTTATCATAGCTCTATTCTTACCAAGGGACAGGCATTTTCAAACACTTGGGCATTTTCTGTTGATGTGTTGTGCTGTGGGATAGGAGTGTGACTCTATGTACTTCACAGCGTCTGAGGTTCCAGTCAAAGCCTGAAACCTGTAAACACCTGTGGGAGAGGCAATACCACACAGGAACCTGAGATGGTGTCATACAGTTGGCTACATGAGACAAGACTGGCTGGAAATATAAGTTGTGGATAAAGTTGACGTCAAGCACACTAACACACTGTTGGGAAACCTTTGCGCGTTTCAGGGCCTGAGTGGGAACCAATAAACCAGAAGTTCAGTGGTTGCTATTCCTGACTTCAATCGGAACTGCAATTTTTTAATCATCTTGGGATAGTTTTTCAAAACGACTTTCAGTAGTTTTTTTTCCTAAAACTTTAAAAGCAAGTAATAAAAGGTGGCTACAGTTTGGAAAATCTTGAACCAACTGCTTGAAGATTACAAGCCACTGCTTGATAATGTATTGCGGTTAACCCAAAATGGGCCCCAAAAAACTGTATACGATGTCACATATTTGACAACTTGCACCCCATGTCATCAAAACCACTTTGAAATTTGAAATGTTATTACAAGTGAGGTATGATAGTGAGTCTACTTAATGATTTTGCACACATAAACACCATATAACACATCCATCACAAAATGGGTGTTTGAAATTAATACTCTATTGATGTGAATAGTCCCAGGCGCCATCTATAATAAGACAAAATCATAATCAAAATGACCAATTTGCAGCATCTGAGAGACTCCTCAGTCCTAATTCAGAGTCCTTGGTCATGGCCATTAGATTTTTGTCTAACGCTCACCTCACAGGTTCACAGTTAGGGGACTGAGATGGACATAGCAAAAGCACTGCGTGGGGGAGTAACTTATATCCTCTCCCAGGCAGGTTTAAATCTCACATTAGATTTAAACTTCTCAATCACTGCCCTAATTGCAGAGAGTGTTGGTTATATGTTTCTTTTACAGCCATTGCATAATTTACAATGGTTTACAATCCTTTCAAATAATTGTTTCTCAAAAAACCTTTGTCTTGTTGATTGATTTATATCTAAATTTGGCATGTGTGTCACCTCATATTTATACCTCAGTAAAACTGGAAGCCACATATGACCACCTATGAAGTCCAAATGAGTCAGATGAATTTATTCATTTTTAGTGGTATGAATAATTCTCACATGTTTTTGAGAAAAATATGTATGAAACAAGGTGCAGTGGTTGGAGAGTTAGGACGATCCATCCTCATACCCCTTAACCAGCCCTGCATACCTATCTTCATACCCCTTAACCATCCCAATCTGCCCATCT
>JACXGK010003017.1:38259-48647 GCA_016801125.1 Novumbra hubbsi | reverse complement strand
CCCCCCCCCCCTCCCCACTCCCCTGCTCTTTTTGCTACTGGGACTAGACGATGAGACAAGAAATATTTAGTAATAATGGCTGCAATTGGATGATGATTTTAATGCTTCCATCTGTGTTAACGGAATCGTGTTGCTGATGCAGTGTAGCCATTCTCCATGGTTACAGAATCCTTGTGTCTGAAGGCCCTTTGATTATTCCTGTCTCTAATGAGGAGTATGCGAGGATGGAGCCTCTTTCAGCTGGGCTATGTATAGACTTGGTAGTTGTGTGATTGTGGGGCACTCTCCCTGCTGCAGTGTGTGTGTGTGTGTGTGTTCCTGTGTGTCTGTTTGACTGTTAAACAATGCCCACAGCCATTATCAGCGCGGTGGAGCACTTTGCCTTTTCCTTTTGGAGCGTACTCTGAAGGTCAGGACGCTGTGTTTTACAGTAGCCGGGTCCTGGCGGTCATCACTCGTAATTCGACAGCGCCCCGGTCCAAAACCCCACCGGTTGGGTTACTCGTTGACCACCACGCCGGGGATCTTCCACCGCATTTTGGCTCAGTCCCGATAAACACGGGTGTGCTCCACCAGCCAGGCATGCCGTATTTTTTACTTTGATCTGTTCAATTTCCCGTCCATCAAGTTCCGTCCTCTGCCAAGGCCGGCCGGGCCATTGCTCCCGTGCTATTTGTGGACCGCCAGTGTGGGCGGGGGGAGGATGCAGCCTTGTGGACCGCCAGTGTGGGCGGGGGGAGGATGCAGCCTTGTGGACCGCCAGTGTGGGCGGGGGGAGGATGCAGCCTTGTGGACCGCCAGTGTGGGCGGGGGGAGGATGCAGCCGTGTGGGCGGGGGGAGGATGCAGCCTTGTGGACCGCCAGTGTGGGCGGGGGGAGGATGCAGCCCACGCGGTCTGATCCACCCGCAGCACTCTGCCATCTCCTCAGAACTGGCGTGGGCGGCCACTTCTTCTGTGGATGTAAAAAAGTGTTTTTACCTGCGAAGGGTCAATGGGTGTTTTGGCTGCAGTGGTGCTTTTATAGTGCTTTCAAATACAGGCTGTTCGCTGAGTCGCTTTTCGATGCCATTTCCGAGTGGTTTTCTTGGTTTAAATCTGTTACCGGTGTTGTTTTGAGGTTTGTGTGTGTGTGTGTGAGGGGGTGCGAGAGTAAGAATGCATTCACGGGCACGCCTGAGGTGATTATAAAAATTGTAAATCTATAAACCGGAAGAGAGAGGAATGTCAAGTATTTAAATCTGTATCCAAATCTACTTCCCTCACGTTGTTGAGCCGGCGTGTGTGGAAGCCTTGCCGGCCAACGGTGTGTCTGCTTCCGAGTGAGGAGAGGATTACCGGGCGAGGGATAGGAGGGATTGGAGAACAAATCCGCTTACCGTGACGAGACAGGACCTGGGGGGTCACGGGCTCCGTCCGGATGCATGGCAGACTCCAACATGGGTCCAAGGTTAAGACCTCATCCAGCCCCCCACAACCCATCTCCCTGGTTCACATTCAGCCACCCACTTGCTTAGCACAAAGATCTGCTCTCTGGTACTGATCCTCTAAGTCTGGCTGGCCTTACGTTCTCTCTTCCCCGCTCGGGCGACGGTCCCCCCGAGGACTGAAGAGATGTGCCGTTTGTGTGTGACTGCCATGGTTTGTTTTGATGCTCAGACTTGTACCAATCCAATTTGGTCAGCAACGACTGACCCCTCCTCCATCTTTACTTGTGAATGACTCGTCTTCACTGGGATGCTCTTTTCCATCCCCAGTCATCTCCAGATGTTTTTTTTTTGTTGCCCCTGTCCCAGCTTTTTTGAAACATGTTGCTATTTTTCATGAATGAGATGACCACATCGTAGGAATGGCCTTATGGGTAAACATGAGACAAAGAGATGAAGCAAGGGCCGGCTAGTGTGTTAAAGTGGAGTGCAAGAGCACTTCACTAGCCGGACTCGACATTCCTCATTCCACTCAGGCCTCACCTGTTTGATTCTGACATCCTGGTGGCTAACGCTAACATGCTACCCCCGTGACGTCCCTCTCAAAGACCCGACAAACCCCCCTTAGCAATCAGCAGATCCGAGTCAGGTCGTCAGTCATCATCCCAGTTCCAGTAAGACATTCTTGAGTATTTGCATGTGACATGGTGTGAGGAGTACTTAATGGTATCTTATAGGTGTATTGACGCTTGGATCTTTCTTTTTCCCCCCAAAGTGTAATGGTTGGAACCTTTTGGCGATATAATTTCATGTTCATGCCCCACATAATTTGTTGTTTATCGTTTGGCCCAATTGTTTTTGTGTCTGTATACTTCTGGCTTTCCCTTTGGATTCTTTTCATTCATTCTTTGTTCAACATAAAAATTCCCAGTGGAATTAAAGACATTTAAGTCCTTCAGTGTTTGTGGCATTCTGGCAGTGAGCCCAAAGCGTGTGGGAACCCATGAAAGGTTAGCTAGGTCTAACCGGAGAATTGTCTGAGATTATTTGTTATTAACTGGGCTAACCTAGCTTAGCGCTCCTATTGTTTACAGTGGCGCAATTACCGCTTGACTTGCACAGTGAGCAGAAGGTTCCCACAGGTGGTTTTCAGTTGTTTGGTATCAGCTCAAGTGCTGAAAAAGATTATGAGGTGTTTGTAAGGAAACACGGCTCAGCTCCAAATCCTGCATTGCGACCGTTTGGCAACTAACTGTGTTGTTGAGGTTTGTGCAGGTATTCATTCGGTGGCTCCTGCCAGGAACGTTCTAATACTTGAGTGTGTGACTTTACTGCCACTTGTATACCTGGCAAAGACATTGAAAGACTAAGGGCAAGTCTGGACTTTGACCCTGATTGTTTTCTCTGTGTTGCTTGACAGCTTTCAGCATGTTTCCTATTGTAGGATTTCAATTATTCCAGGAAGTAAATAACGTTGGCTTTACAGCCATCGTGATGATCGTTGGCACACCTTTTTATCCACCATTTCATCTCGTGAACCAGTCGTCTGGGGCTGTATTTCACAGGAGGATCCACACGTGTCCATCAACATCCTTCACGGCCTTTAACTCGGGTTAATGAAATAAGGGTTCGTAATTTGTAATTCTTTGCAATTTGCGGTTTGCAGTTGCACATCTTTATTGTGATTTCGACAACATTTTACCAGACCGTTCTGAATGTGCTAGTCCAGTCAAGCTAGTCCCGATCGCTGGCGGTTCACCTACGACCACCGTGACCTCAGCCCCCCCCCGGCTCTACTGGAACACTTGGAGTCGATGCAACATGAGAGGAAGTCTCCCATTTAGTTGTATTTTTATCCTCTTCTATATTTAGAAACGTCACTGCCTCAGTGGATAATTGGTGGTAAAGGCATGAAGTGGGAATGCACGATGTGATCCTCGTGGTGCTCCCTCATTATGGCGCTCCCTCCTTATGGCGCTCCCTCATTATGGCGCTCCCTCATTATGGCGCTCCCTCATTATGGCGCGCTGTGGCTTTATTAGAGCTTTTTCTGACATTATTTCAGCAGTTGCTTTTGCAGAAAATCAGCCCGGACTGCTGGACAACAAGAAACTCTGATTGGCCCGATTCAGCCCTGGGTTGAGTACAGCTCCCCAATCAAACATCCAAACCTTCAGTCCACTTGAAACAAAGCTGAGAAAGTCACATGGCCTGGATAATATTTGCTGTAAAAAAAGAAATAACTGACAAGACCAAAATCTTGACACAGGCCTATGACATGGAAGACAATTCTACCTGGATCAGTGGCCTTCAAGTACCTGTTAGAAAGAGATGGATGTTCCGCCTTAGCCCCTCACTGTAAAAATGTGTGTGTGTGTGTATATATATATATATATATGTGGTGCTCCTGTTACATACTGTATATGCTCATTAGTTTGACGTTCCTGCTGACAATTGCTCCACATTCCCGGAATGCCTCGCCATTCCAACAAGGTTCCCTGCCTCCTCCCGCTATTCATGAAGGTCTCCATAGGCCCATCCTGTGGACACTCAGGTCAGGGTTTTGCTAAAGCCATGGAGACCGACAGCTAGTGGGGTCACGGTTTTCCTGTGTTGTTTCCACCGAGGCCACTGGATCGCCTTACACAAGTAGCTGCTATCCACTGGACGAGTCGGGAGAGAGTTGCCGTCCTTACACAGTGCAGTGAGACACAACGATGGGTGTACAAACACATTGCTGAGCATCTCTTTGCTCCAGTGAGGGGAGACAGCAGGTTTTACTCCCGGTTTACTGCTCAGCTTTTGGTACACAATGGGAAATTTGTGCCTTGAGAAGTGGGCCGTTCAGGGATTTGGTTTGCATTAATCAGCTTTGGTTACAGTGAAGAAGAACTGTAGTTTCCTTTGTTAACGTCAACACCTGTTAAACCACAGTACGTCAGCCTTGTTATATGCAGACAGGCTCTTCATTAATAGAGGTTGAGAGTTAAACAGAATAGTTCAGTTTTACAAAACCTATTGGAATTTCAAATGGTTTACTACACGTCAATCTACGTATTCACACTTAACCGGAGCACACTTAATCAGTAATTTGGGTCACAGAAATTTCTATACTAGAATACCTGGAAAAAACTTAATTTAAAATATCTCATACCTTAACACAACAAATCTTTTAATTTTTTTTTCAGTCTCCTAGGTCCTAAATCACTAGGGCTGTGTTAAAACAATCGATTCTCATATTAAAATTGATCTTTGAGTGATCTGATATCGATCTTTTAAAATATACTTTTTTAGCGTGATGCTTTCACTCCGTTAACGAGATCTCATTGAACTTGCTAGGCTGAACATACTCAACATGGCGGAAGCTACACTACCGAAGGCAGCGTCAGGTCTAAAGGCAGATGCCTGGATTTATTTCGGACTAAAAACTACAAAGGCGGAGAAGAACTGGACAGAATCAAAGCCATTTGTTACCAAAATGGAGTGAAATATTGGGAAAATACTACGATTTCCGAAACCATTTGACGAGACCACCCAGATAGGTTTATGCAATCTGCAAAAATGTCGGATCCAAAACAAACTCCACTGGATAATGTTTGCTTTGAAGTGACCATCAAATTCAAGAGTCTATTTTTCAACGTTCATATGCAAGGATATACTCCCATAAAGCGTTTTTAAACGTTATGGCTTCTGAAGCCTCATTAATACGTACTAAAATCGCACTATGTTTTACCGACACGCAAGCAGCTGAGTGAAGGGGCCTTGTATGCCGATGTGAAACATGGCGTCGCAATGTCTCTTACGTCAGCAGAGAGTGTCGCCCTAACTTGTGACAGCTGGACATCCAGTTAAACTGATTCATACATGATAATTACTTGTCACTATATCAACGATGAATTGAGACTCATGTTTTACAATCCAAATCAGCCACAAGGCGAGTAATCTAGCTAAACTGATGTCCGAAGCGTGGAAGTTTACACAGACCCAGCCATCGTAACGGACAATGCTGCGAATGTAGTACGTGCTGGAATTGATGGCGCTGTTGCACATTGTATGTTTCGCCCCACACGCTGAATTTAGCCTCACAAGCAGCCCTTCAAATTCCAGCTGTTGCGTGATTGCCGAGTGAGGCTAATCACAAGCCACAGGCTTTAGTTCATAATATCCACAGGTTTTCACGTAAAATATAAATATTACTGTTGTTTGACTTATTTGTTAATTGTTGTCTAGTAAAGTAAAACTTTTTGGGGGTCAACTTTTAATGTAAACGTTAACCTGGTGCGTTATGAAAAATATTTGAGAGTTGCTTCATACTTGTATAATTTACAGCATGAGTTGTCTGAGAATATCTTATACCCGAGCTAAATTGGTATTGTAATATAAATTAAACTAATTTATATCAAATCGTAAAATGTAATCGAATTGGGACCTTGTGAATCGGAATTGAGTTACGTAAATGTGTTTTCAATGCAAGTCTTGCTAAAAGTGAATGATGAAACTATAAGACAACATTGATTGTAGAATATTTTGTCAGTAATGCACACACACACCAAAAAAAGGTATTTGCCTACAGTGTGCCAGTCTCTAAGGGGGAAAACAAAGGCCACCTGCGGGTATCGCGGTCCGGCCTCATTTCACCCAGCTCTCCCCCCCTGGCCTCTGGCCGACTCCCTAAAGGGTGGAGGGTGGAGGACCCCCCACTCCCCTGGCCGATCTCCCCTCAGCTAAAAGCACAAGCGTGTGTGGGGGGTATTTGGGATTCTGAACTGGCAGCCCGACCGGTGGGCTCAGCTCGCTGAAGGTCATGATGTGGACGTGGTTGACCATGAAGTGCACCTCATGGTGTGATGAAGACAGCACAGCAGCTACTGACAAGTAGTATGAGTCATACATCTCCCCCTCTCCCTCTCTGCTCTTCCCCCGGTCACCACATTATGACCCTGTTTGAGCTCATCACAAAGCGCTGTAGAAAGGTGTGTGTGGGTGTGTTAACACACGAGTCTGTGTGGTTGTTGATCCCGTCCAGTCACAGACTGTTCGGCCAGACCTCAGACCGCATCCTCTTTGCTTGAAAACCGCGGCCCATCAAGAGGTTTGCCATTTCGGACCCGGGTCACAGCATAACTGTAACACCTATTTAACCTCTGCTGCTATCGGACTATCAGCAGCAACACAACGGTGACCGTTGTTTTACCAGCTGCTGCACAGAAGACAGCCTCTTTAACCCTTAAGCCTCTCACCTCTTGTTAACAGCTGGAACGGTTCAAAGCAGAATTTGTTTGTGGAATCTTTTTGCGACAGATGACACTCTCAGTAATCTGCCTTTCATAACCTCTGTTTGTGATGTGTGGCGTCGTAGCATTTTAACAACAGTAACATCAGTATCAGAATCTACCTCCGCCACCTGCAGACTTTTTAAAATCTCTTATCTAACATATGTAAATCGATGTATCTTTTTTTTTTACCTCCAAATGTATTTGTCAGCATTTATTTCTGTGAGCCTCTGTTTTATGACTTCTATACAAAGGCTTGATTGGCTTATCTGATGGTGAACCAACACCCATCTGATTAATAGTCTTTGGTCGTCTGTTATAATCAAATCAGGCTTGTGCTTTTTATATAGCTCGAACAGAAAAAGGGCATTATCGTGAATTTTAACACTTTCAGTGTTATTTCAACCTTATAATGTCTACAACTTTTGAAAATCTCTTTTTCGAATGCATTCGTCCGAACCTGGTAGCTATTATGGATCATAGTTTAACCAATCCCGTCCTCTGAACAATGCCTGTCTGACCAGTCTACTAAACATGAACAATAACAGAGCTCTTTTTAACTTGTCACCTCACTGGCCCATAGCTTTCTTGGCATGTTTGTAGCCTGGCCCATGGCTGTTTCCAGCATGTGTCTGGGCTTTAGATTTCTCAGCGTGTTGCTGGCCCATAGATCTCTTAACACATTACTTGACTGGCCCATAGATCTCTTAACACATTACTTGACTGGCCCATAGATCTCTTAACACATTACTGGACTGGCCCATAGATATCTTAACACATTACTTGACTGGCCCATAGATCTCTTAACACATTACTTGACTTGCCCATAGATCTCTTAACACATTACTTGACTGGCCCATAGATCTCTTAACACATTACTTGACTGGCCCATAGATCTCTTTGCACATTACTTGACTGGCCCATAGATCTCTTTACACATTACTTGACTGGCCCATAGATTTCTTTACACATTACTTCACTGGCCCATAGATCTCTTCACACATTATTTGTCTGGCCCATAGATCTCATAACACATTATTTGACTGGTCCCTAGTTTTCTTTACACATTACTTGACTGGCCTATAGATTTCTTAACACAGTACTTGACTGGCCTGTACATTTTTTGACATTATTTGATTGCCCCATAGCTACAAAAACATGTCACCTTGTCCTCTAGATATAGCTTTGGAACATATTAAGAGATCAATGCACTTTCGTCTTTCCTTTTCTAAAAAGTCAAGAAAGTTTTGAGTTAGGAACCCAATGGTTCAATCTGCAGTGGTCTCTTAAGTTGAACCTTTCTGTTCCTCACTCAACATGTTGCTTTTCAACTTTGTTGGAAAAGAAAGAAAAAGGTGCAGTGGTCTCTTAATTTTCTTCAGAGCTGTATTTACACAACTATCATAAGTGGCCGCGTGCCCAGCACCCCCAAATATCCTTTTATAATTGTATTTTTAGAAAAAAAGCTGCAAATGTACCCAGTGGAAATATTAATGGAGGGCACTGGTCCTGCGTTTGAAAACAAACCATTTAACTGTCCACAGCCTGGTCTTTTAAAACACGGAGCCCAACAGGAAATCTCGCTCTCTGAGCCTCATTTGGCTCCTGACTAACTTCCTCTAAAAGGTGTTGCTTGCCCAACGCAGGAAATGGCCTTCTTTAACAGGTCACTGTATTTAATATCACCACAGCAAGCCAGTTATCAATATGGTCAGGCGGTTCACAGGCATTGCTCCTTGTTCTTCAGGCTTGTTTCTTGGCTGACAACAAGCTTTGTGATGATACATGATTTCCCATATGCCGGTCAGTGTTCATTATTCCTGTTAACATTTAATACCAGGATGTATGGTAATCCCTCTCAAAACATCCTTGTTTCTGCTGAAGTTAGCGGGTATGTTTGTGTTGTTTTTGGATGTCAGCAACCCTTTGTCTCACTTTGTGCATTTCTTCACTAAGAATGTTGCCCGAGGAGACGTACCCCAAACATACTGCTAAAGCATACAATGGGGTTATTCAGGGAGAAACGGTACAATGACTGGCCCAGTCAACCACCTTATCTGACTCCAATTAAACATGCCTCCGCTAGCTGAAGACAAGACTGAATGCAGTGATGCCCCGTAACCAACAGGATCTGAATATGGCTACAGGACAGTTTTGGCAGAAGATCACCAGGGAAGATATCCAGCATCTCTTGATGTCTATTGATCACAGAATTTAGGCTGTCATCAAATGCAAAAGATTTACTACCAAGTAATAAATATGAAAGCAAATTTATGTTCATGTGTTGAATCACCATTGGCCCTTAAAATGGGGTGGATTACTTACCGTGTGTGGCTGTTATTTGACGTTATGTAATTTGACTTCAAATGAATACGATGTTTTCCCTATCGATCATTGTTGTTTGACGTGTTCATTTTCACATTCAAAGACCAAAACCGTGTTCCATGCTGGTTAGCTGCAACCACGTTCCCTTTTGTTATGTATCAACTTTGAGTGGCTTGCAGTTACTGTAGCTTTCCTTGCTGACTTTAGCTAACTAGCTATTAGGTTTGACCAGTGTATCTTAGATCAGATTTGAGCGCGGTGCTTTGCATGTCACGCCAATCCCCAAGCTCAGTCTGACCTATACATTTCCAATGCTTAGTAGAAAAGTGTGTTTTATATTATTCATATTGACAAGGTAAATATTTCCAATGTGAATAGGTCCTATCTGTGACCAACTACTTTGAACCACTGTACTGTGGATCACCATTAGACTGTAGGTGCTCAAAGTAGGATGCGCGTGTGTGTGTATGTATGTGCGTGTTTGTGCGTGTGTTTTTTATGTGCACATTCAACTGTGTATAAAACAGCAACCGGGTGGGCGTCACTGGAGCTAATGCTGCCTTTGATTTCAATAAGGATTTCCTTGTACTCTGAGGTTGACTAATGGCCTTACATCATCACTACAAGGCATCCGGTGACCAGGATATGTTATCCTCCCCATCAGTAGACTGGTACGGAGAGGAGGCACTCTGATGTGCTCTTCTGTACTCTGTTGGCCTTTATGCTTGTAGTGCTGGCGGTGAAGTCGGGGCGGGGCGGTGAAGTTCTCATGGACTCTCGGTCGGGGCGGGGCGGCAGAACACCCGCTGTTTAGCATGCGGCGTGCCGCTCGATCCCGTGAGCCGCGGTGCCTTCTGTGCTCGCTTGTTGATCTCTAGAGAGGCCACCGCCCATGTCGCCCAATGGACAGTGTTCATCTTGTCAACCAATCAAACATTCATTAATTGACAACATCAATGCATGAGTGGGAAAATTTGGTTGATTTCCCGGAATTATACAAATTAACTTTGCACTCTGCAGGCCTACAGGGACCTAAACCCCCCAAAATGCGGCATGTGGTATTGGACACTGGTACAGTAACAAAGTGGTATCGGACACTGTTACAGAAACAAAGTGGTATCGGACACTGGTACAGTAACAAAGTGGTATCGGACACTGTTACAGAAACAAAGTGGTATCGGACACTGGTACAGTAACAAAGTGGTATCGGACACTGGTACAGTAACAAAGTGGTATCGGACACTGGTACAGTAACAAAGTGGTATCGGACACTGGTACAGTAACAAAGTGGTATCGGACACTGGTACAGTAACAAAGTGGTATCGGACACTGGTACAGTAACAAAGTGGTATCGGACACTGGTA
>JACXGK010003017.1:0-38159 GCA_016801125.1 Novumbra hubbsi | reverse complement strand
GATGAGGCGGCAGAATGCCTCCCACCATTGACGGCCTTGGTTGCCGTGGCAATGTCTGGACACTCTCAGGGTGTGTGTGTGTGGCACAGTGATACACACATGGGCCAGCCTTAAGTATCCTACCACTTAATGTCTGATTACTTTCCAACTTCCTCCACATGAAGGGAAGAAAAGAGATGGATGGAGGACAGGTCTGGGTCTGCTGAGAGTAAATGAGCGGAACAGATGTGGCACAGATGTGGCACAGAGGGACTAAAGTGAGAGCCAGGAAGATAGGATGGGAAAGTACGAGCCCAGTCAGACTCCGTATTCACACACTGACAGCTTTGTTCACCTCCGGTACGGACTGCCCCCCCCCCCTCCCTCCTCTCTGGCCAGGCTCTTTGATGTGAGGACAGTGCACAGGAAACAAGGCCGGAATTGATTCCTCCGTGCATTAAGCCCGGAATGTGTGTCCCCCTGGACCTCTCCTTCCCTGTCAGGTTCTCCTCTCCCTGGTCTTTTAGACCCCTCCTTCCCTGTCAGTTTCCCTTTTAATGGAATGATTTTCCAGGACTTGTCCGATGCCGGTTGTTTATTCTTATTTTCGGGGGGTAAAATCATAAATAGAACCTTGGCAGTTGGTTCCCAACACCGGTCCTCAAGCACACCTGACATCCAACCATCCAAGTGCCCATACCTGGTACTGTACATTCCTGGAAAGTGTCTCTGCCTTTGAAATTCTTAGGTGGTCCAAATAGCTTTCCACCGTACAGTATTCCGTTCACACAGAGCACAGTCGTAGATTCATATGATTGAGTGCATTCGTGTGATCAGCCATCCGCCCAAACCCCTGCATTCCTCATTTCAAATGTAGTGTGCACTTCGAGATATGGACCTGGGTCTCAAAATTGTGGACAAACCATGTCCTGGGCCTATTCAAATGACTATTTGGGTGCAATAGCAAAAAGCATTTACCAATGCTAGCTAACTAACCCTGAATGTTGTGTAGAGGCCTGGGCAAACGGATTTCAAATTCCTTTGAATGTTTTAGCCTTATTACACTGTAGAGTATAATCTGAGACGAAAATGACAGATTTAGTGATTACACAATAGAACAATTAACATGCTGCCTTGTCTTATATTAATGAGAATTATTTGATTGAAATGTATAAAATACAATAATTTATCTGGCATTTGGTTCTCATCCAAATCGTTGACCTCTTTGTCTGATCTGAGGGAACCTGGTCAACAGAGTGAGTCATGCTCCCCAAGTCTCTCAGGCTATAACTACCCAAGGTCTCTTCTTTCCTTTCCAGTAATCTGCTGTAAAAACATTAGAGGCCTTTTACAGGGCGGAAGTGGGCTAGAGACCGACTATTATTTTACTTTAAATCATTTATAGGTATAGTATTCCATTGACTGTCTAAAGAGGGATTTCTGATTTACTGTTTCACTAGGGTGAAATACTTTCATTCAGACTAAATACTGCCGATGCATTATTAGCATTTGCTGATATTGCAATGCTAAACAATCTACCCTTTGATACTTTATTGCAGTTTTAATTGTATTGGATTTTGAAGAAGTGTTAATGAGCAAAAATACATTTAGTGTTTTAAGTATATTTAGTCCCTAACCCAAAATTGCAAGGGGTTTCTGCGTATTTGGAGACATTTGTATACACTAGCTGTGGGTAGGGTATGCTGCATGAATCAGAATCTCTGAACGTCGCTCATTTTCGGGGAGTTATGCACAATGTCATGCCATGCTGTGTTTCATCATTCTCACTGTGTTGTAATCAAACATCGGAAATGTTGGGTTACTGCTTCTAGCAGGGTTGTCAGTCCAATAGAACTAATGGGAACTCTGGAGAAGTAATTATGGGCCTGTATTCCAGCAATTCTCTGACTTTCCAGCTCGCATTAACCCCTTCCCTGGCCCAGGGCATTCAATAACCAACACACCTTCCATGCCTTGTTAACAGCTGCTTGTGACAGCTTCCTGTTCATGGTGGTCTTCATTGGATTAATAGGCCTCTCGTGTGGATGTCTATTGCAGTCCTCTAAGGCCGGGTTATCGCTGCCATGTGATTGGCTGTTAGATGTGTGCAGTCATAGTTCGCCACTGATTCAAACGCCTGCGTACCACCTGTCCATAGTTCGGCTGTTGTACATCCTGCTCTGTATATTACATGTCCGTGTGGCACAATGGCAAATGAATGAGTTTGACCCCACTTCCTCTCCAAGGTCGGGGACAGACCCGGGCACGGGTTGCCAGTTCGGGGCGAAAGCAACGGTCATGCAAGCAGGTTGGGTGCCCAGTGGTTTTCCGGTACCAGCCCCGACCTCAGTGAAGACGATCACCGTGGAGGACGGGGTTCGGGAGTGAGGTCGCAGGCGGGAGGTGGAGGAAGGAGGGAGGTGGAGGAGGAGGAGCAGCGGGTGGCGTGCCCGCTGGAGGTGCTCTCAGGCCTCCCCATGAGCCTCACCAGCACTCTGCAAAATATTGTCCAGCAGCTTGATGTCCTCACGCAGGTCAGTCCCGAGCTTCCCCGGGGGAAACACGCAAACGTCCCACTATTTTGTTGTACCCCTGGACTAGCTCACCTGAATCAGCGAGCCGAGGCCCTGAGTAGTAGCTCACCAGCCCTGGGATGCATCTGACACGTGGTAAAGGTGAGGGTCCCCGGGAAACCACTGCCTACTCCCAATCTGGCAACCCGGAACTTCTTCCCCATCTCAACACAGACTGGCGACCTTTTTCCATTGACATGTTTTTCAAGGGTTGGTGTTGATTTGAGCCCATCAGAAAAGCAGATGTTGTACAGAGTTTAAGGCCTTGGCAGAAGTGTTGAACAATGTGTTGACGTGAGGGTTTTAGAACAGAACTATGTCTGTGTCCCTTTTGTTCCCCAGACTGTGTCAGTGTTGGAAGGGCGTCTCACCCTGACAGAAGACAAGCTGAAGGAGTGTCTGCTCAACCAGAGACAAATTCTGCTGCAGGTTCGAAGGCAGAAGGAGGGCCGAGATGGAGATGAAGAGCCAGAGGAGGAGACTGACGGAGAGAGAGAGAGTTGAAGAGAAGGGGGGTGGAGTGGATCCTCCCTTGCCTCAGTCTGTCACGCCCCCCATCTTTTAACTCGGATCGGTGTGTGTGCATGTGTGTGTTTGGGGAAGGGTCAGGGGGCCCTTAACCTCCACCTTGGTGGTCTTTCTCAGGGGTCAATGACTTAATCAGGATTGAGAGGGCTGGGGGGGGTTCTGAGATGAGCCCCTAAATCCTTCCTCCTTTGGAGACTCTGAGGGCGCGCGTGTGTGTGTGTGTGCTGGTTTATAGTATCGCTATAGTTCAGTGTGTGATTTGTGTGAGTGTAAGTGAACACTTCTTGGCAGGCCTCTATACACAGTCTTCCTCAGTTGTGTGTGTGTGTGTGTCGCTCTGTGTTCTTGTTTTAGCTTTTATAAGTATCATCTAAACATAATGTTGTTAGTTTCCAAAACGTGTCACTGTATTTGCGTGTAACCCCACTTCTGTGTGTAGTGTTTGGCTTAGTTTGTATGCATTCCCATTCACACTGTGAACTGTGTTTATACAAATAAATTGAATTATATCTGCATTTCAGCGATGGGTGTGGGGTTACTGTGCCTTTTAAAGCCAACAAGTTCCCAGGATTGCATTGTCTTTATGTGTGCATCAGAAGCTTTGCAAGCCTGGAGAGGGAAGAGGAATGGCATACCAGCGTATCTGTTAAGTAAGGATGAGGGGGTGTTTTGTATGTATGGCTGCCACTGGAACTGGCTCACTTGTCTTCATTGATGATGTAACTTTTGACAGCGGTAACGGGGGGAGGGGGAGGGGGAGGGGGGGGGGGGTTGAAGTCTACAGAAACATCTTGTCTGCTCAGATAAAGCCTATGGCCTCACCTCTTTGGATAGCGCGCTTCATCATGCAGCAAGACAGTTGACCCAAAAACAAAGCCATATTTTTGTTTTTTTGGAGGACAAAAAGTTAAAAGGTAACGTCTTGCCAAGTCGGTCTCCGGATATGAACCCTTTTAAGTATTCCTTTTACATGCTGAAGGCTAAATGGCCTCAAAGGAAGAAGGAACTGAAGGTGGCTGTGGTACCAGCCTGTATATAGGGCCAGCTTCTGATGATGTCAATGGGTTGCTGACTACAGACAAGCAGTTCATGCACAGAATGCAACTAAGTCTATGACTGTTGTTGTACACGCTGTCATTTCCAAACAGTGTCTCCGATATAGTACAAATACCCTCAAATGTAAGCTGTCAGTTACAGTTCCACCGTGAAGCCGGAGTTGTCTAGTTCACGTTACCCGTGTGACAAAGACTAACTCTGCCCAATTTCTGCCTTCTATAAATACGTGTGTGGTTATCTCTATACCTACGCAGATGTCTAAGTGTCAGTGCCTCTGGTGAAGCCGGAGGCATCTCGTCGACATTTCCAGTGTCAGACATGTGGTTAGCACTGTGGTGCTTCTCGGCTGGAGCGACGGAAGCTGAAAAGCCCCACGAAGGGGTGCCCCGCGCTGACTCCTGTAGGCGGTCCCAGCCGCATCCTTCTTTGTGCCCCCGGTTCCCCCTCCTTTTTAGATGAAGTGGTACGGCCCTCACAGAGGGCTAATGCTGGGGATCTGTAGTGGGCTTTTCGGGGAGGATTAGGGGTTGGCTGTGAAGCTGATGTCCAGTTCTCACTCTTTCCTTTCCAACTCACCCGGAGCATCTATTGGCTGGAGAAGTTCTCTCAATCCAGACCTGCCCTCCCAGCATTATACGGTGACGGGGAATTGTGCCACCTGTGTTTCTGTGTGTGCGCGAGCGGGCGTAATGTGTGTTTAATGACTTTCTGTAGGCGGGGCTTCCTGTTGTGTTCACAACCTGTGGTAATGGGGGGGGGGGGTCTTATTGACACAGATGTTACTGTTGACTGTTGGCAAGCTTGTTACAAGGCTCTGGTGTGTGTGTGTCAAGGATTCGGTCCATATCGGCAACAGAGTAGCAGCTGCATGCAGGTACAATTCACAGTTCAGGATGTGGGCTAGTGAGTGAGGGTAAGAAGGTGGAGTCAGGTGTGTGTGTGTGTGAGTATCAAGCCAGCCAGAAAAAAAAGTTCAAACAGTGTTCCTGCCTCTGGGGGTGGGTGGGGGCGGGGGACTCACATGGTAAAGTGGTTCCCTCTCAGACACGGAGGCAGGACGGGGGAACCTGATCGTTCTCCCCCCCTCCTCTCCTCCCCTTCTGGTTGGCAGGCTCTGAAAAGCAGAGGGATGATCTGGAAACCCCCCTGGACCTCCTTCAGGGGACAAGCAGATGAACACGGCCGGCACAAAGTGGGGAGGGGGTTGGCGGAACGGCGGAGGGGAGGAGGGGGGTGGGGCCCGCCTATCTGATTAAACATTAGAAGGCCTCTGTCCTGTGCTCTGTAGGATCCGTCCTTACACACACACACACACACACACACTGTGACACCTGTTCAAATAGGCATACGGGACAGGCTCACTGACACACCTGAATATTGTGAGCTTACAGTTTGTTCCGGTGAATGTTCCCTAACTGCTGTCTGCCCTGCACAGCGCTTCCCAAATATGGGCATGTCTTCCTGTGTGTCTTCTCGCTCTGTACTCCAACAGCCTTGTCTTCACTCTGTATCCCATGACCTCCCCGGCTATAGAATTGGACATGACTTTAAGCTAGGTAAAGGCTGAAGTTGAGACCAAATGTTTCACATTTTCTATTTCGACCGATAATTGGGGAAATGTGTAACATGCTGCTAACGTTCAGAATAGAAAAGTAGTGAAATTATATGTTTTGGTCCCAGACAAATATGCACTGACTGCATGAATGTCACAGACGGGTCGAACTGATATGGGGAAAAAAATATTTTAACAGATTCATTATTTTTGCAGAGTTTTGCATAAATGTATAAAACATAAGCTTAAAATAGTTTAGCTACATATATCATGTCAACTTTTTTATGAACCTCTTTTTACATCAGCAGTTGTCATACAGTGCTTTAACCAAATACCCAGCCTGAATACCCAACGAGTATGCATCAACAGTGTTAAAGCACAGTGGCTAGGAAGAACTCCCTAAAGGGGCTGTGGAATGGTAGCTAGAATCATCAGGTTTCGTCTTGATCTGCAACACAACCAGGAGGGGATTTGTACAGGGAAAGCAATGAGTCTTTCGAGCCTAGTACTTCGAAGGTGTGGGCCAAGACCTTGTGTCCTCCTAAGAATATATCATCCACACATAGGAACTGATTTATTATGAGATAAATAAGATTTGAACCAGGCTAGAACGTGTCTGCGTCGTCCAATATGGGTTTCCAATCTCTCCAAGAGAAGGGAGTGATTAATAATGTAAAATGTAGCATAAGTTCAAGAGAAGCCACTGAACAGATATGAATCCTCTGTCAAAGGCCATAGAAGGTCATATATCAGTCACACAGGTGCAGTCTCAGTGCTATGATGTGGTCTGAAACCGGATTGGATCCTTTGTCTAAGGCCATTAGATGGTCACATATAATTCACACAGGTGCAGTCTCAGTGCTATGATGTGGTCTGAAACCGGATTGGATCCTTTGTCTAAGGCCATTAGATGGTCACATATAATTCACACAGGTGCAGTCTCAGTGCTATGATGTGGTCTGAAACCGGATTGGATCCTTTGTCTAAGGCCATTAGATGGTCACATATAATTCACACAGGTGCCGTCTTTGTGATCTGGTCTGGAACTGGATTGGATCCTCATGCTATGGTTTGCACTTGTCTTGTTTTACTTCTCAGCCTGGAACGGGTCACCGTGCCAATATTCCCAACTATGCCAACTGCTCGGGCTATGCTATCGACAGACTCCACCATGCTAGCCGGCTGGATGGGTGTTGGCGATGAAGACGCACGTTTTCCCCGCTAATGCCGTTAATACGGCCCGGTGAGTCCGGAGACCCGGGGGCACTCAGAGAGGCCGCGCCTGTCGGGTTTGGATCCACGGTGGTGTGACTCCTCTGCACCCCAGACAAGGCCAGGGCTCAAGCGCTCGTGGCCTGTTTTTCCAGGGCTTTTGTGTGTTGAAAGCCTATCTCCGGCCTCGGGAGGGAGGTAAGGGGTGGGGGGATAAGGGAGCGAGTGGGGAAAAAAAGCTGACTTCCGCAGGGAGAAGTTCAAAGGGACCTCCGCTCCTGCATGATCCGTTTGTTGTCATTTGATCCCCGAGTTGTTTTTCTTGTTCCATTTTTTTTCTCTCTCTTTGAAGGGGATATAGAGAGAGGAAAGGGAGAGGGAGAGAGAGAGAGGAGAGAGAGAGAGGGAGAGAGATGTACATGACCAGCCTCATATCCAGCCACTTTCACACTACCTTAATACTACCTACATGTTCCATATATGGGCCCGCTGGGTCATGTTGCATAATACTTCCTCTGTATTGACATTAGCCATGTCCATGCGGTGTGAAGTCATGTTCTATGTTAAGGCTTCTGTGGGAGTCGAGGCTCTTCACTTTCGAGGCCCCTTTTGCCCTGGCTACAGTGGAATGTGTCACTGCGTTAGTCATGGGCTGAGCCCCATGCAGTGAACCGGGTGATTGAGGACCCGGCCACTGTGAAGGCCTGTCCTGCCGTCTTACTGGGTAAGTTGAGGTCACGTCGTTAGTTTCCTGTGTTGTGTAATTACCTTGAGAAGTATGGGAGAGGACAGAGAGCTCTCTCTGAAATAATGGGAGTTGAGTCAGTAGGAAAGCAGAAGAAGCCAGTGTTACTTATGCAGCTGTAATTACAGTTATGGAAGAGGACGTGGAAGAAAAACTGTGCTTCGGGCCTTCTGAAGGGCCAGGTTACACTCCAACCAATGGAAGCAGTTCAGTTAAGAAGGTTGCACGGAGCACAGGAATTATTTGTGCAGTTTTTAAGGGGAACAGTGTCTAATTTGGTCTGAACTATATTTAGTATGTTGGTTGTTACTGGACAAGGCAGTTGGATCATGGGTGTCCGGCCACTTTGTACTTGCGTATTGGTTTTTTTGTGTTCCTGTAACGTTGCTGATGTTGTGTTTTAACCATATTGCCTTGTTTGGGTCTTGGTAAATAACAGCTCTTACCACAGTCATTGCAGATCTTCTCCCCTGTTCCCAGAAACAGATCACCTTCCACAACACCGGTCTTTTCAAATAAATCCTCTTGTGCTTCTGTCCCCACGGCTCAAATGGCCATGTGTTTTTTCCGGATTCCGTTTATTGGAACAGGAAACAACGTGAGAACACTCCGTCCCAGACCCTGTGATAAGGAAGCGTCAGACTTCCCACCTTCCTGGCCGGTGACTGGTCCAGGGCCGTGGCAGTGCGCAATATAGGTCAGAGGTCAGCTCTGCTGGATCGCCATTCTTCCTGTCTAAGTTGCTCAAGTGCACCGCACTACCTTTATAGAAGATCTGACTTCTCTCTCTGTCTAACTCTCTCTCTGTCTAACTCTCTGTCTAACTCTCTGTCTAACTCTCTCTGTCTAACTCTCTCTCTCTCTGTCTAACTTTCTCTCTCTCTCTGTCTAACTCTCTCTGTTTAACTCTCTCTCTCTGTCTAACTCTCTCTCTCTCTGTCTAACTCTCTCTCTCTCTGTCTAAATCTCTCTCTCTCTGTCTAACTCTCTGTCTAACTCTCTGTCTAACTCTCTGTCTAACTCTCTCTGTATCTAACTCTCTCTCTCTGTCTAACTCTCTCTCTCTCTGTATCTAACTCTCTCTCTCTCTGTCTAACTCTCTCTCTGTCTAACTCTCTGTCTAACTCTCTGTATCTAACTCTCTCTCTCTCTGTCTAAATCTCTCTCTCTCTGTCTAACTCTCTGTCTAACTCTCTCTCTCTCTGTATCTAACTCTCTCTCTCTCTGTCTAACTCTCTCTGTCTCTGTTTTCCCTTGGAAGAGAAAGAGACGTGTTCCAGCAGCCGTCTGTAAAGCTGAATGGCTGCCTAGACCTTAACAAGCCTAGTTTCTGTCAGGATAACAGTGGTGTGGATGTGTCTCTCCTCAACTCTGTGTGTGTGTGTGTGTGTTTGGGCCCCTGCTGAGGACTTGGAGCCTGCGGGTGGCAGCTGGGGCCTCAGACTTCCGGGAAGTGCCAGCGGGGTGGTGGGTGGCAGGCCTGTCTGACCCCCCGGCTCACCCCCTTCACCCCAACACCAAGCGGCTCCCACCGCCACACCGCTTCCCACGTGGTCACATGGTGGATACAGACGTGGACACTTATGTCTGGCCGTCTGTGGTCTCCCTCTCTCACCCACCGTCTCCCTCTCTTAAAAAAAGTTGATGGAATGTTAATTAGGGTAGAAATGATAGACAGAAATGTACTGGGCCAGGGAGGTCCAGTGTAGACCAGGGTGGTCCAGTTTGGACCGTGGTTAGACCATAGAACACCACAGGTAGAGACCATGTAGACACGCATTGTTCTGGGTTACACCATATCACTGTTAGATCCGGCCACATGCTGGGTCAAAGTCCTTTTAGGTGGAGGGTCCAGGTGGTCAGAAATCATGCCCTTATCACAGCTCAATGTTTAACCCCAAATGATTAATAAGCACACTGACTTCTCATTAAAAGGCAACACATCATTTACTGTTCGTGTTAGCTATGGCTTGTTCTCTGCCAAACGCTAATTTTAATCTCCTTTTTCACCACCACTGTCTTCAGTCATTCGTCCTTCCAGGTCTGCTCCCATCATGCACCACTCTGCGGTCCCCTGCCCATGACTGCTGATCTCCTGTGACCCGTCCACACTCACCCTCTATCCGTCTACTTTTTCTTCCACCATATCTCTCCATCCTGATTGGGCAGCACTCACACCTCTGCCTGTCTTCCGTCATATCACTCCATCCTGATTGGGCGGCCCTCACACTTCTGCCTGTCTTCCGCCATATCACTCCATCCTGATTGGGCGGCACTCATCCCTCTGCCTGTCTTCCGTCATATCACTCCATCCTGATTGGGCGGCACTCACACCTCTGCATGTCTTCCGCCATATCACTCCATCCTGATTGGGCGTCACTCATCCCTCTGCCTGTCTTCCGTCATATCTCTCCATCCTGATTGGGCGGCACTCACGCCTCTGCCTGTCACTCAACGAGGCTTGAATGGCTGTCTTGATGAACTCGAGTCGAAGAAGCCTCAGTTGCCTCTCACACACGCCGTGTCGCCTCTAATGCACAGTAGTGCCCCCCCCCCCCTCAATACACCCCCCCTATAATCCTCCCCAGGTGCTTTCACCTAAACCCCTCCTCCCTCCGGGCCCCTGCCATCCGTCATCCATCCGTCATCCCTCCATGTCCGTAAATCAGACGCCCCTGAAGAGGATTCTGTACCTGGCATCTATCTGTGATACCGCAGTCCTCTCCCGGCGCCCACTCCCCCAGCCAGGCCCATCTGTCGGCTGGTCTAGCCCAGACCGGAGGGGGGAGAAGGGGCTGATATCACGGTGTGGCTTCCTGGGCTGATAGTGGTATCACGGTGGCCTCCAGCCTGTCTGTGGGCTTCCCCGAACCACCTCCACCTTCTACAGACAGTCTCTCCGTTTCACCTCGGCTGGCCTTGGATGTCGGAGGATTATCAATCATGGACTGTGTAGCCCAATTGGAGCTCTTTGTTCTCTGCATCAAAGGGCTTTCATTGGACTAGAGATCAATCAACCGTAGTGAACCGGGCAACCGGCCTGCTATGAGGGGTTCAAATAAAAACGGTACATGCTCTCAATGCTCTCAGTGAGAATCGACCCCGCTTGCGATAACCTGTCTGACAGTGGTTGGTAATGACTGTCCTACTGAGAATAAGTGTTGTCTCAGTGACCTAAATCACCCAGCCGATCAGGGCCCTCAGCCTCTCTCCCCGACAGGTCACATGGGAACCCAGCATTCTGATGTGATGATGAGACTCCAAGGAGTCAGGAAGCAGGGCCTGTTTATTTATTTTGCCAATAAATCCTCTGTGTGTCCGCAATGCACAAACAGAACACAGATGACCACATTAATACACCTAAATGGCTCCTGGGAAATATGCAAGTCACATAATAACAACAACGACAACTTTAAAATCCCCTCGTATCTTTCCCATGACCTCATGCCTGAGAATACTGTTTGAATTGCGGTTTAATACCACTCGTGTTGGGCATGGTGCGTAGAAATGACAATACCGATACAACAGACAGCTCAGTGCGCATCGACATCACAAGCGATGCGTTTAAACGGCCCCCGACCCACGGATGCGGTCGTTCTAAGAAGCCGGGTGTGAAGAAGCTCGGCCGCGGTGTGGCTGGGGGCTGTTGGCGGCGCCGTCGTGCGAGAACTCTTGGCGTTTGATCCGAGGAAGACGGAGTGGCTCTGCTCTCTCCGAGGAGCTTAAAGGGGTTTAGGGGCAGGGAGGTCCTTTCAGGTGCCGCGCAGCACGAGACCAGCGGGCAGCTGGACCTGCCGTCAGCCGTCCCCCCGTGGTGTGGGCCGGTTGCCAGGGCCCCCGAGGGCCCTCTGGCTCTGGAGAACACAGAGCCTCACAGGACTAGGGATGTTGGGCTTCCCAGCCCGCTGTGCGGTGGAGTGAGGGTGTGGTGCAGGGTGGTTATTGTACAGTACTACTTGGTCAGCCGTGTGTGTCTGTGTCCACAGTGCATAAACGTTTAGTGTGTTAACTTGTGTGTTTTACTGTATAAACGGGGACACACATTGTCACAAACTGTGGTTACAATTTCGCTGTTCCCGTTTCATGTTAAGTTTAGGGTAAAAGTTACTATTGAGTTTAGGGTTAGAATTAGGGTTAAGTGTTAGTAGTTAGAATAAGTATTTGGTTTACGATTAAGGCTATGTTTTTGGTGTTAGGGTTAAGATTAGTAAAAATCCTGATAGACGTATGTATGTGTGTGTGTAGGTGTGTGTGTAGGTGTGTGTGTAAGCATGCAGGAAGATTGCTATGTAGCAGTGTTGTCAGACAGCTGAGATGTGACCACCATAAAGCTGTCCCCATTAACTCCTTCACCATATGGTTGTTTTCAACCTTACAATTAAACCAAAACAAAATGTTACTTGTGTTTCGTTAACCGCAGGTGTAAACTAAGAGTACCTTTCTTCATTTAAAAACATACATATAACAACAAACATTCAATGGAAAACGGAGGAAGGTGTCCACGCAAAAAATATGACACGGATAGAAATAGATTATATAAACATGACCACTCCCAAGAAGTACCACTACTGGGCTGTTGTGGGGTACGGGTCTGTGTTTCTGTGTCCCTGTGTTTCTGTGCCCCTGTGTCTCTGTGTTTCTGTGTCCCTGTGTTTCTGTGTTTATGTGTCCCTCAGTTTCTGTGTTTCTGTGTCCCTCAGTTTCTGTGTCCCTGTGTTTCTGTGTCTCTGTTTCCCTGTGTTTCTGTGTCCCTGTGTTTCTGTGTCCCTGTGTTTCTGTGTATCTGTGTTTCTGTGTCCCTGTGTTTCTGTGTCCCTGTGTATCTGTGTCCCTGTGTCCCTGTGTTTCTGTGTATCTGTGTTTCTGTGTCCCTGTGTTTCTGTGTCCCTGTGTTTCTGTGTCCCTGTGTTTCTGTGTTTCTGTGCAGACATATTCAGTACATAGGGTTAGCAGCGGATGGGTGATAAACAGCAGCGGCAGTGAGTGTGAAGGAGGTGTGTGTAAATGGTGGATGTTTCTGTGTGTGTGTGTGTGAGTGACATTGGTACACATCTTTGTGGTCATTATGAATGTTTGTGTGTGTGTGTGTGTGTGTGTGTGTGCGTGGGCGCAGAGTCTAGTGTGTATGCTTGTCTTCAACACTGAAGGAGTGGTATAAAACGAGTTGCTGGTTAATCTTTGACATTTGATTATCTTTTATTTGTCTCGCATCGCTTCCACGTCCAGGCCACAACAGTCTTGCTATGGTTACAGGCTGGAGGCACGGGTATTGCGTGGCAGGCACTTATGGAGAGAATAGTCTGCGTCTCGGGTGGATAGAGTCAATCAATCAATCCAGTTTATTTATATAGCACAATTCATACATAGATGCAATTCAATGCGCTTTACAAGAGAAGACATTAAAAGAAAAAGAAAAAGAGAAAATTAAAACTTTAAAAGAATTAAAAGAGCAATACAATTTTATAACTAACAGTCTATCTACCACTTGTCCTCTATTCGCCCGTCCACACATTCACTCAGTAAATGACTATTTCCAGCAGGTGCTCCATACGATAGCTCCCTTCCACGTCACAACCCACGCCTAGTTTCCTGTCTCTTTTGCACAGGTCTTTTGCTGTGCCCGTGTAGCCGGGGACGTTGGGTTGCTTCTAAATGGCGGCCATGTTTTATATAACATAGTTATAGTGCAGCTTAAATTCAATACGATTGTCATGTGAAGTCTGTAGACCACTCTGTATGGAATAGAAGTAAATATGCTTAGGGCAAGCAGGTATTTGTCTCACTACCGTTGTTGTTTTTATGTGCAACTCAAAGAAAGACCTGTACTATAATAGTTTGAAACAACACAGTCATGTGATGACAAAGAGAAGTCATACAAATGTGTCACAAACAAAAACAAAACATCAGTTTTGGAGCTGTGATCTTTGAACACATTGCGGAGTCATACAAGGAAGTGTGGAAAGATGAAACCCACACCACACGATTGCCGCCACGCCTTAGCTTAGCAAGTAGGTTTAGCATCTGTGGAGACAGTCGGTTATCTGCCCTCCCATAGCCTCTGAGAGGGTCAAAGGTCATTCTCGTGATAATTGTTTCAAGACGACTTAATGAGTTCAAAACGGCTGATCCTGGACTTACTCCAAGGAGCCGGAGGATAGTGGTTTGTCATGGCATTCCGGGGTCTGGGATGACCCATATATCTGCCTGGGTGTTTTGTGGGGCCTGCCGCCTCTCCATGGCTTCTGATCTTCATGTCATTCTGTGTAACACACCATCCTAATTCCCAACCTGGACTTCAACAACCACAACTCCTGTGGTCACATGTAACCAAACAATATCATGAGAATGTAGAAAGGACATAGGAAATAGTCCAGGATTCATTCAAGGTTTGTTTTGGGTATTCATTTATTCGGTCCTTTCTGTAGCACAAATAGCCACGTTTGTCATTCTGACAAACCAGTCATGAGTGTAGCAGATAACAACATCCTCTAATGTGTAGGACGTGGTGTTAGGTGTTGTGTGAAAAGAGAAGTAGTTTGTAGCTGAAGTGAGCATTCTTTCTCCTATTTTTGCTCGGTTGATTTTACAAATCAACTCAGTGGGCGTGCTCCTAGTGAGACACAAGTGTCTCAAAGCCAGCAGCCGTCACAACAAAGTGTTCTGTCCTCTTCCTCAAAAGTTTGTCGCGGCCAGCAGATCTCGATGTGAGGCACTCGCACTGAAATATAAGCGTGCTGACGCACTCACACTCTCTCTCCCGCCTGTTCAGACCTGCCGTAAGGGAAGACGAGGGGCCATCGAGGTCTCAGCCAAGTGCCGTTTAGGTCTGCCGGTCTGACCGGACACTCGTAATAACACTGCATCGCAATTACAGGGCTCCATGTACGGCAGAGTCACCGCCGGCAAACCACCACAGCCATGTAATGACCCTCATCCTGCTCTCATCTAATCACGGGCTCTGGTGCGCCTCACAGGGTCATTACCCATGATGCTCTATGGCCTCCTAGGCCCCCTGTTTCGCTTGGTGTTTACAAAATTCCTCCCATACTTCTCCTGGTCCGTGTGCGGCAGAGGGTGGAGGGAGGGAGTGAGTGAGGGAAGGGAGGATGAAAACAGCTGTTGAGGAGCAAAGGAGGTCTTGTTTCAGCTTGTACAGAATGTGCTCCTTGATTCATTTCCTGGCGTGCGCTAGCTGCTTAGACAGAGTGGCCACCGTCGATGTTGTAGGAGAAGGCGCAGAGTGCCGGAATGTAATGAATGCAGACTTCAACATCTGTAATCATCGGGGGCTGTGGTTATATTGAGGGGGCCCAATTGTTTTGTTTAAACGGTTTTATTGGAGGATATTTCCTTCAATCCGACATCCCCACCGGTGGAACGTTGGCACGGTTCTACACAGCCCACGTATTGTTGTTTTTGAAGTGGGGCAGAGGAAAGTTCCGCGTTGCAATAACCCAAAGCCTTTGTGCTCGCCTGCTTTTCTGTCCCTTGTGCAATAATGTTCATTGAAATTCTGGGTCCACCAGTGGTGTGGTTCTTCAGGTGACGCAGGTGTCCCATGTTGCAGGGTCGGTGACACAATGGGCCTTTGTGTTGAACACTTTGACTAGGCACCGTCTGTTGACAGATGAATACGGAACACTGGCCAAAACTTTCCATTATGTGTTGTGTCCGCATCATTCGATTCCCTGTGTGTTTTGTCTCCCCGTCATTCAATTCCCTGTGTGTTGTGTCTGTCGTTCAATTCCCGGTGTACTGTGTCTCCGTCATTCAATTCCCGGTGTTTTGTGTCTCCGTCGTTTATTTCCCTGTGTGTTGTGTCTCCGTCATTCAATTCCCTGTTTATTGTGTCTCTGTCATTCAATTCCTGGTGTGTTTTGTTTCTGTCATTAAAACCAGTATTCCCGGGGGCTGACGCTTAACAACATTTTATTTTTGTATAGATAGTGCTCTAGTGTAGAAACTACGACTTAAATACACTGCTCTAGTGTAGATACTACTCCAGGACACTGCTCTAGTGTAGATACTACTCCAGGACACTGCTCTAGTGTAGATACTACTCCAGTACACTGCTCTAGTGTAGATACTACTCCAGTACATTGCTCTAGTGTAGACACTTTTTCGATGTAGGTACATTGGACAGCAGAGTAAACTACCCAGTAACTGAGTGGTTGCTAGGTTAAATCCCACAGCAGGTAGAACATCTGTCATACTTTTCCTGTGCTGGCCCCAGGCTGTTGCTGTAAATGAGAATCTGTCCTCATCTGTTACCTGTTAAAATATCCTGCTCTGAGCTGAGAGGAGGACATAAAAGTTGACAGGCACTGAAGGTCAATCTTTCCTCCTTTTTAAGGTTATATTATTCCACAGGGTGGATGGTTTGGACGCTACCTGTAGAAATCTGAAAGATATACCACTTAGGAAACCAAACATCTTACTGTTCTTTTTGTTTTTGAGCATTTTCATGGTACGGAGGTCCACTGATCAGGTTTACAGTTTGATGTTTTTGCAGTAATGCCCTGGGTTAACCCTTTAACTTCCTTTAAGGGGTCCTTGGGGAAGAATGTTGGGGCTTAGAGAACTAGTTGTTCTTAAACTCGTCCTACAGACACACACACACAAGTCCTAGATTTCAACCCTATGGAGCACTCCCCCTCCGTGGCAGGTCTCACTTCCTGTTTTCTCTGCATTCTGCTGTGCTTCAGAGGGTTACAGAGGGCCTGTTTGTTTATGGTTGCTCTCCGGAGAGCCACCACCACTTCCTGTTTTCATTAAGCAAGTAAATGCGAGAGAGAGAGAATGACATAGAGAGTGACAGGGTGAGGGAGAGAGATATGGCCCTAACGGTCCCAAACATTAAACTTTTACATTTCTAATACCTGTTATACTACAATATGCAGACAAGCACACACACACACACACACACAAACTCAATTTGAAATGTATTATTGCTATGTTGTTGTTTTTTTTACTGCATTACCAGGGTTAAGTTATTTGCCTGAATGGGTTTTTAATGGATATTGTTGCCTGGACACATTGCACACACTACAGAGGATGTTTCCCAATGCTGGCGTGGGGAAGTGAAGGTAGAAACCAGAGAGTTGACAATTCAGTGAGAATGACAGAAGTGGAGCAAACAGAGAGGATGTGGACACAGCAAAAAGGATATCCTCTTTTACTATGCACACAACACACCCCGTCGCTTCAGCCCCACCCTCACAGAGGATGACTGTTGACCTACTGGCTCTATGAAAGAGACACTTCTGTCACACAGACGGAGAGAGGGACACGTGTGCACGCTTGTGTTACTATACTTGTGAGAACATTTGGGGGATTGCAGTTTATTTCTATAAAACCTTCTTGCCCCTTACCTCAACCTGAATCTTAAACCCCATTTTAACAATAACTGTAGTATATATATATATGTGTATTTTGCATTAGTAAGAAACCTGCATAATGTCCTCACTAGCCATATTGTGGTAGTACACACACACACACAAGCACACACACAGACCAATAGAACATCACAGAGACCTGATTGAGACAAGGTGATTGGGCCAACTGATAAGACTGCTGACGTTATTGTCTCCTGAGCACCTAGTGTGTGTGTGTGTGTGTGTGCGTGCGATGGTCATGGTGGGAGTCGATCCTTTTACATGGAGTGTGTGTGGCTCTGTGGTTCTCCAGACCCCATGTTGTTCCTGTCCATTTGACGGCCCCTATATTTCCATTGAAATAGATAGCAGAGAAAGCCCTGTCACTGACTCTAATAGGCTACTCATTTGGTCACATGGACCTTCCTATTTTAGCACAAGCTTGCATGTAAAATATCTGCATTCTGTGAATGTGATGCAGTAACAGACGAACAATAATCTAAACAAACAGATTTAAAAATGAAAAACTGTTTAGGTAGCTAGAGGTTTCAGTTGTGATTTTCCTGTTGCCAGTGATGGTGAGCGGTGTAGAAGAGGGTCAGAAAATAACCGTAGGTTAATGTTAGGTGGGTGTGTGTGTGTGTGTGTGTGAGAGAGTAACTGTTTGTGTGGATGTGGGTTAGTCGGAGCGTGTGTTTAAATTGACCACAGCAGATTACATCGTTAAAGTAATGACAGGATGAGGACTGCTGTTCTTTGTTAAACAGGTACAGGAGCTGGACGGGTCTTTGAGTTCTGTCTTCCGGGATGAACAGAACCTTCTTTGTATTGACGGCCCACTGAGGGAACTTGCAAGAAGTCAAATATTGTGAAAGGCTTATTGTTGAACAAAGATACATGGCTACACAGTTCCCTGTCATTTACTCTCATGCACACACACACACACACACACAGTCTCTCCCTCCGCGACTCGATACTTTCAGTGGTGCAGCATCAGTCCGAATCTCATGACTGCTGGATACAGGGAGCTTCTGTGAACCGACAGATTTCCCTTTATTAAACAACAAGTACCCAGCTGCTGTGAAACATGGAGGAGGGCCAGTAAATGAACAGGAGAGGGAGGGAGGCCGGAGTAATGCATGAAATGCGGAACTAGGACCCACTAGTTAGCATAATCCAAAAAGAGAAAAACAACTCTTAACCTGCAGGGGCCTCTTTTTGCTACATTATCCTCAACAGAATGAACATTGTGGCAGAATACCAGATCAACGCCGCTGATGTAACCTACAAAATAAAGGACTGTGTGATGACTTAGTGACCAGGCCTTTGTTATCAAGACCTGTTTCATGAGAGAAGACTGGGAATGTGTTTACTGCTCAATGTTCACAAAATGAGGTGGAAACGGAGCTGCACTGTCTCTAATGTGGTATGACTACATTTCACACAGGTCATACAGACCCCCTATGGAACAAATGAGACATGAATAAACCCTTAATTATGTTAAGCGAAATATGCAACGCAATGTTACTGTCACCACCAATAACAATAAAATCGACATTTTGTCTATTTTCCTTTGGTATCCATTCTTCAAGTTTTTGCACATTGTTACAATCCTGTTACATATCAAATAAAGTTTATAAAGAGGTCTGGTTGCCACAGTGTCTTTGTGGCAGCCTTGGATGATTGCTGTGCTATTTTAACAACGTTTTATTGATTTTAATATGTTTGTATGCATTGTTATGGTTTTTATGTTGCTAATTAAATTCTGACCAGTTTTATATAATAATTGTTTTATTTCAACTGTAAAGATTTGAACAGAAATTATACTCTCCTGCAATTAACTCATTGGAGCTAGTTGTTTTCTCATAAATATCTGTATAGAAAAGGTGCTGGTAAGAGCTGCGTTGCCTGCCTGTCTTCAGAGGACCTGCTGGTCTCCCAGGTTGAACACGTTCATCCTCCCTCTGGTCGGGCCATGTTCCTCTCGATGGTCATTCCTGAGAACTTTCCGCTCTGTCAGAAAGAGCTCCTCCTGTCATTTTACTTTATTTTGTTTTAAATGTGATTAATTTCTTTAATAAAAAGTACCAAAGAAGTTGAATAGATTACTACTACTATTATAATTAAAAATAATAGAACGTTTTTGGCATTCATTTTAAATCATAGCTTTTTTCGTGTGTAATGTTTACTTGCACTTTTTTTGCCATTGTGTGCCTATGGTGGGCCAGTAGAAGGGGGGTACAGGGGTAGAAAGACAAAAAAGGGAAGAGACTACAGGAGTGGGGAGTGCAGGGGTAGAAAGAGAGAAAAGGGAAGAGACTACAGGAGTGGGGAGAGACGGGGGAGTGCAGGGGTAGAAAGAGAGAAAAGGGAAGTGAGGACAGGAGAAAAGCAAAGTAATTTGTTCTTGAAAGAGAGAATGTATTTGAACGTGAAAGGGACCAGCTTGGTACCATTAAGACAGAATGTAGACAAAAAACGAATTGAATGTGACAAGCAGAAAGGTTGAAGGTGAGTTGCTAGTGGTTTTAAATGCTAACTTCTATGATACTACTGTACACACATACTCCTCTACTTGAGAAACTGTCTGTGTCTAAGCATCGTGTGTGTAAGGGCACTGTACATTATTTACTTACCAAAATCTTTATCTAAGCAAAATGATTTAAATTCGATACAGATATTTACGGCATAATCACAAACGGACAGTAGGAGAACTGTGTTGTTTGCTTCAATTAACTTCCACATTTTAACATTTTATGTTGTGACATTTGGGGTTTTGGGAAGATATCAATTTAGACGGTTTACACAGCTAGCAAAGATCATTCACAATCAAATGATTTTCTGTTGAAAGTTGGTTGACTGAAAGCCCCAAAGTAAATGAAATCCGCTTTTTTATGTGCAATGTTTTTTGGCTACAACTTGGCAACTTTTACATTTACAATCCAGTCTCAGGAGATTACGTTACTTAGTATAGGAACTCTGGGACATTCCATACAGAATAACATTATGCTACATTATATTATGAAATGTTTTTGTTTAGGTATTATTCCTTGGGCTTTAGGGAGTACATTTTGATTGTCTCTTCAAGTCAATCATTGGGAACAGTGTATATGGTTTTAAGCTACCCCTAGTGGCCATAGTTAGCGCAACATCTTACTAAATGGAGTGTCCCGGGTTTACGTATACTATGATACACGTAGTCCATTAGACAATGTTGTGTATTAAGAAAATAAACATTTAAAGTGTTTTGTTAAGAATATGCCTGATCATGGCCATGTTGTCCATCGGTTTGAATGCCAGATTACACAGCTGGGGGGGCTTATAAACTGTTTGTTGGTCCATTATTTAGATACGTTAGCATGGGCATTAGCGGGTCCAAAGGGTCGAGTAGTTGCTTTTGATGACAAAGTCAAATTGGGTTACATTATTTCTCTGAGTGCAGTATATGACAATACAGTAGGTACGGCTGACTAGTAGTGCAATTCTGTAGCTTTCAAGAGCTATATGCTATTTGCAGCGGTGTAGCTAGTTTGGGTGGCTTGAAGATGGGCCGTTAAAATCGAATTAAATTTAAATAACGTTATTCGTGTATGTTGACAAATAGTACATATTAGACACGTGATCATTTTGATCACAAAGCAAGTTTGCTACCGTTTGAAGTCATATACTACTACAAATAGTCGATAATAATACATATGTATACGTTCAAAAGTTTTGCTTTGCTTTCAGCAAATCTCATAATAATAAGAATGCATCAAACGTCGGTAGCGGTTAGGGATTTTCATTAAAAAAATATTCAATCTCAAATGTCTTTAAAGTAGGCTACAATAGGTAAGCGTCTGTTATCTGCCCTACTAGCAAGAGACAGGCGAGATTTTAATGATAACATGTAAACTGCACCCACACAGAACTCTGAGTGGTAAGCAGCGAAGAGATAGAAATAGCCTAGACCAGACAAGGAGTGCAATAGCTTCCAACCCACGCGCTTCTGGTTCAGAAAATCATATGCATAGCTGGCTACTCTTCGGCAAGTATTCAAGCGTATAGGATGATATCAATTAATTATTAAACATCTATTAACTTGTTATTCTATTGTAATCTGTATTCATTTTATTGAAAAAAAATACCATTCGTGCATGTCTTTACAAATCTAAATCTCACACTACAGCATATTTCCATGGCACAACCTTCGCATTAAAAAATCTGAGCTGAGGTAGGTTTACCCCCCCCCCCTCCCACCCCTTACGCATTAAAGTAATAGCCCTCTCCTTCCTTCCCCCTGCAGTGCCGCTTCTATTTGTTTTGCACTCACTTGATCCGGAGCGGAAATTCCTTTCCGTTTTTTATGAATGACAAACCAACAATTCATCAACATAGTCCGTTCCATCCGGCCTCGTTTCCAGGGCGACGAATGCTCGGCTCCCTCTGATTGGCTGACCGATATAATGTATCCATTGAAACGCCTGGCGTTTGTGACCATTCATAGCTTTGCGCGATCCAGAGCACGTCGTTATTAACCAGCACCGACGAGAAAATATACTTATTTACTACGAGAACTTGGGAATAGATATTGTGAAATACAAATGAGATGCATTTGCAAATTAATTGAAATCAATCTGGATTTTACAGGCGAAGTGCACTTTATACTGCGAACGCGGGAGTTTTATAACAAGAAGACAACATCAGTGCCCAGTGAGTCATTGATAAATACATAGACATTCTTCAAGCTGCATGAATGAGTGCTAGTTCAGGTAATCTGCGGTCGGATATCTAAGAAACATTCAGGTTTTGTTCAATTTCTATTGAACCGTAGCAAACAGACAATAAAGGTCTCAACCATTCACGTTTTAATTTAAAAAACATATTCCAGAAGATATTTTTCCTGACCCGTTTGCGCTGTTACATCAATGCTTCATTCGTCCTAACGATCAGCTGTTGACGGCCTTTTGCGGTAGCTTACAAGGACCGACCTCAGAATTTTCCTGCAGTGAAGTGACCATCTTTTTTCCTAAATGCTTGACAAGCTCAAGCCCGTTCAGTTCGAATCGGTAATGGCGATCAGCAAGACCGTGGAGTGGCTGCGAGAGCAGCTCGAGACGCGCAAAGACTGCCTGTTGGTGATGGACTGCAGGACCCAGGAGCTCTACGAGTCTTCGCACGTCGAAACGGCGATTAACGTTGCCATACCGAGCTTAATGCTTCGGCGCCTGAAGAAGGGAAATCTCCCCATTAAGTCCTTGCTCTCAAACGGCGAGGACCGGGAGAGATTTGCGCGGAGGTGCAAGACTGATACCATTGTGCTGTATGACGAATACAGCAGGGAATGGAATGAAAATGTCGATGGGGGATCGGTGCTTGGCTTGCTCCTCAAGAGGATGAAAGACGAGGGCTATAAGGCTTTTTACCTTGAGGGTAAGTGTTATTAATTGTGCGCATGTTATTCACAAAATAGTCCCAATGTGTACAAAGTCGAGCGAACACTTACGTCACAATGCCTATAAGATGACCACTTTGTGACCACATTTCGGATCTTGATTTGTGTTCTCAGCTAACGTATCTAACAAATACATTTCACAAATTTGTGCAGGTGGTTTCAGTAAATTCCGAGCCGAGTTCCCTTCCTTGTGCGAGACGAGTCTGGACCGCTCTTTCAACAGCAGTCCTACGACTGGCCATGTGCTTGGGCTTGGGGGGCTGCGAATCAGCTCCGATTCCTCAGACATTGAGTCCGACATCGACCGGGACCCGAGCAGCGCCACAGACTCAGACGGCAGCCCCCTGTCCAATCCCCAACCCTCGTTCCCAGTGGAGATCCTTCCGCACCTTTACCTTGGATGTGCCAAGGACTCCACGAACCTTGACATCCTGGAAGAGTTCGGCATCAAGTACATACTCAACGTGACCCCAAACCTGCCCAACATGTTCGAGAACGACGGCGATTTCAAGTACAAGCAAATACCGATCTCGGATCACTGGAGCCAGAACCTATCACAGTTCTTCCCGGATGCTATTAGCTTCATAGGTAAGCACCGTCACGTCTGTCGAAGAACAACGATAGCTCCCCTATTTGGCTCACAATAATAATACATTTAAAGCACAGGATCAATATATGCTACTTTTTTTGTATAATCTCAGAATTATCTGATGAATGGTAATATTTCTATTTTAGTTTTCGGCCAATATAACAAGCCTCGGGTCTGCAGATTAGCAACCGTAATCATATTAATGGGTTATTAATCATCTTATTGTGCAATAGTGATCGTAGGCGTCCCAGAGAACACAATTACGGCCATTGTGAAATACTTTTCAAGTTCAATGTCCCTAACTACAAGCTGCTCCCAAATCACAATAATTACAACCTCAATGGAAATCTTTTTGTGTCTACTTTTTTGTCTGTAGCTCACTTCGGGCTTGTGTGATGTTGACACAAAGGCCTGTGTGGAAATCGGAGAGGGGGGAGAGCTAGCGGAGGGAGGGGGGTAATTTGAGCACAACAGGAAGGAAGCAGCCATTGAAAGTAATCTAGGACAGCACAGCAATGTTTTCCCCTCACAAAGAGAGACATTTAGGGCCTCTTTTGACATCCTGTTAGCCCCGACAGGGGTGCCCTCATGACTTCTATGTTTACATGCCCCAATGACGCTATTGTCAAGTAACCCGGGCAGGCTGAAGAATGGCCTGATAGAGCGTTAATAGACCATTTCCACGTCGTGGTCCTCCAGGCCAAGCTAAAGAATGAGGGCTCTGTCTATGAGCACAGTACTGCAGCCCTTTGCTGATAGATGTCCCCGCCGTGACTGTCATCCTTCCATACTTCCGCTGCTTAGCGGCGGAGAAGGTCGAGTCAATGTGGCGCCCACAGCCGACATCAGCCGTACAGCTGGCCGGCCACTTGAAGCGCCACGGTCCTTTTGTCGCAAACGGGGGCACCGTTTCATCTGGTTGTCCTGCGTCTGAACTGAATTTATTGTCGCCTGTGCTTTTTTTCTGAAATGTAAACAATGCCAGTCGCGCGTAGGTCTATAACAAAACCTTGTCTGATTCTGTCCTTCTCAGATGAGGCCCGCGGTCAGAAGTGCGGCGTCCTGGTCCACTGCCTGGCCGGCATCAGCCGCTCGGTGACCGTCACCGTTGCCTACCTCATGCAGAAGCTCAACCTGTCGCTGAATGACGCCTACGACATCGTCAAGTTGAAGAAGTCCAACATCTCGCCCAACTTCAACTTCATGGGCCAGCTTCTGGACTTTGAGCACACCCTGGGCCTGACGAGCCCCTGCGACAACCGCCTGGTGGCCCCCAAGCAGCCCCTGTTCTTCACCACCCCCACCAACCACAACGTCTTCCAGCTGGATCCTCTGGAGTCCACGTGAGAGCCGCGCACGCTGTCTCCCCCTGCTGGCCGGCACACCGCGGTGCTTCTCTTATTTCCCGTCACCTGTTGTGACACGGTGGCATCCTACCGCTATTGACACAGTTGGCCTGAGGTTAGCAGCTGCCTAGTGGGCAGCATGGTCGGTCTGCCCGAATGCAGACCGACCACATGCCAATATGTGGGCAGAGGAAGAAAGACAGAGATAAGAGGTGGATGGGAGGAAGAGACAGCTCATTAACTCTCCTGAATGCCTACATTGCTGTTGGACTCAGTGAGGCATTTGGCCCCTTTTTTTCTGAGTGCGTTGAAAGAAACGCTAAGTGATCTAATAGTCAGGTATATGTTAGGATTCACAATGAAAGGCTGGTGTGCCAAAGAGACATGATTGTGAACTCAGTATATATATATATATATGTATATATATACACAATACTTTTTGTTTTTGGGCTAGCACTTGCACCTTC
Organism: Novumbra hubbsi; assembly: GCA_016801125.1. Classification (NCBI taxonomy): domain Eukaryota; kingdom Metazoa; phylum Chordata; class Actinopteri; order Esociformes; family Umbridae; genus Novumbra; species Novumbra hubbsi. The sequence goes on along the minus strand of JACXGK010003017.1, from coordinate 13,304 downwards.
AAGGATTTTTCCAGGGGCATATTCCTCGTCTTCTGTGAAGACTTGCCTGTTTGAGGTTGAAACACCCCTGGTTAAGACGGCACAGTGTTTTGAACTTGATTTTACATGTGTGGAGTCAGTTGAATCATTTACACGTGTGTGTGTATATATATATATATCTTAATATGAACGACTATACATTAAAGCTTCGCTCTAGTGTGTATTCACCTTTGCAACAAGTGGGTACTGAAGATTCTTTCTCATCTTCTACTCTATGTAAGAAACCAACTGTATATTGGTCAGTAATGTTACATTTATTATGCCAAAAACTTTGAATGGGTTTTACAAGAATCGTAAAATTTGTGTATTTCTGTAATATATTTCATATTGGCTTTTTATGTGAATACAGCCTCTAGGCCTTTTCTGCACCCACTTTACACAGATCCAAGTCACCTTAGTTGTATGCCTTAGTTCTGTACATAGATGCGTTATCATGCATTAACCCTCAAATGGCTTTCCCAAAGCTACGCTCTTCCAATTTTACCAAAATGAACCATAGAGAAATTACCTAATTAATTTGAATAATTTTATATTGAGTCACTGAAACGATCAGTATTGAATAAATAAGACCCAATTATTTGCCCTTTGATGGAAAAAGGTTTGTGTTTAATGGGGATCATTGAGGGTTAAAGCAAGTATATGCTTATCTGTGTGCATGGCTTTCAAAGTCTGGGAAACGTTGGACAGAGCAGGAGGCTCCGCTTGCCTTGCTTCAGGGAAATTCCGAAAACGTTTTTTGTTTGGTTGAGAAAAGAACCCAGATTATGGGGGGATTTTGTTTGTCCCTTCTGAGGGAAGGCTTGTCAATGGTGGAGCTATTTAGGTTTCACTCCCCCGTCACCCCTCCAATCCACACTTCTCTGTTACGAATGTAAAGAAATAAGTTATTAATAAATTACTATTTTGTCTACTTCCTTGTGCCAATGTCTTTATTCCTTCCTCTCCCCACCGTTGACGCTTTCCAGTGTTTCGTGATGACGAGTTTACGTGCACTCACATCCACTCCAACCACCAACCAGTCGGGGTGCTCATGACAGTCATCAGGCATGTAACTCATAACGAGTCAGTCACAGACATCCCGGTATTTAACCGCATCTAGTTCGTTTAATGCATCAACTGTCCCATAGACAATGGCACCTACAACATCCAGCTGGCAGAGAATAATGTGTCTATATCGGTCGTGCCGTGGTCTCTTTGAAGCTCATCTGAAATGGTTCGGAGTTCCAAGAGGTCCTTTCAGACAACTGTCTTGTTGAGTAGATGACTCATTGAAGATCTGCTTATTCCCAGTGTGTGTGTGTGTGTGTTTTGGCCCCGTTTTGAGGCACACATGCAGCCTTGTGGTTCCTAGTATTATACCTGATGTAACCTGACTCTGGTCCTTTACCCTAACCAGTAATGCCTAAACCTAAATACCCCAAAGTTCTCTTGCAGCCACATTGTTTGTGTTTTATTATCCTTGCAAAGACGTTTTGTCCTAATGTGGTCTGTGAAAAACACACTGCCCCCTGAGGCCCTAGCTGTGTTTGTGTAGTGCTGTCCATCAAATTCAAATAGAAGTCCCTAAACATGGAGTAACCTGAACACGGTGCTACCTGACTCTGTGGATGGCATTCCTGAAGTGCCCAGAGAGAGAGATCTTCACAGATCAGCAGGAGATCACATTCGCATGCTGAGCTTATTTGCATTTCACACCTCCAACTCATGTATTCTCGGTGCACTGACCTGCTGCCTTTTACACAGGCAGCCCAAATTGAATGTTTTTTTCCACTCATTTGTTTTTGGACAAGTCACAGTACTTAAGACCATGTAATATGGAAGATGATATTTTGCTGCCTGTGGGAACTTAGCCTGTGACAGTGACACACACACATACCTTGGACAGATGCACGCACACACACAGAGGTTCCAAGTTCAATAATCAAAGTCAAAGTCTTTTTTTATTGCCAAATGCACAAAACAACAGTGTTGTTCTGGGCAGTGTAAGTCTTATCACATGGCACAAGACGAAAGGCGAAAGAAATGTTTACGAAAATATATATACAGTACAATGTAAACAAACAGCAATCCAAAGAATGTAGAAAAGGGGTAATGACAATATGGAAATGCAATATTATAAATGGAATATAAGTGTAATATGAATGCTACATGAAAATATGCTAATGTGCATAGAACTTGTGTTGCTGGTTGAGAAGCCTTATGGCCTGGGGGAAAAAACTCAAAGTCTGGAAGTCTGAAATGATCTGAAATGTCAAGCAAAAGCGTTGCCAAGATCTTATATTTCAAACAAAACTACACTCAGCCTATGTTTAAGTATATTGAAAGACTTTAGCAAAAATTTCAAATCCATAACATAAAAAATTCAACACAATTAAAATAATTTTAGATTATAAAGTTTGGAGGATCAAACAGGCCGAAACATACCCGTACCAGACAATATATTGACACTGTAACAATATAGTGAAAGCATTGTAATAATCTAGGGTTAACACTGTCATGATAGAGTAAAAACCCTAAACACCATATAGCTACGCCATCGTACCAGATACACCACCAGATACATAACAGCGATCTGGGACCACATGGTAATTAGGTGGACAAGGGCCGCACTGTAATGAGGTGAACAAGGACCACACTGTAATGAGGTTGACTAGGACCACACTGTAAAGAGGTGGATAAGGACCACACGGTAATGGACAAGAACCACACTCTAATGAGGTGGACAAGGACCACACTGTAAAGAGGTGGATAAGGACCACACTGTAATGGACAACAACCACACTGTAATGAGGTGGACAAGGACCACACTGTAAAGAGGTGGATAAGGACCACACTGTAATGGACAAGAACCACACTGTAATGAGGTGGACAAGGACCACACTGTAATTAGATGGACAAGGACCACACTGTAATGAGGTGAACAAGGACTACACTGTAATGAACAAGGACCACACTGTAATGAGGTAGACAAGTATCGAAATGTAATGAGGTGGACAAGGACCACACTGTAATGGACAAGAAACACACTGTAATGAGGTGGACAAGGACCACACTGTAAAGAGGTGGATAAGGACCACACTGTAATGGACAAGAACCACACTGTAATGAGGTGGACAAGGACCACACTGTAATTAGGTGGACAAGGACCACGCTGTAATGAGGTGAACAAGGACCACACTGTAATGGACAAGAACCACACTGTAATGAGGTGGACAAGGACCACACTGTAATTAGGTGGACAAGGACCACACTGTAATGAGGTAGACAAGTATCGAAATGTAATGAGGTGGACAAGGACCACACTGTATGAGACTGACTGCTGTATCTGTATCAGTATCCTTCTGATGTCATGACGGGATTGCCTACTGCATGAAAGCTGGGTGGTACGCCAGGCTCCCTGGGCCTTATGATGGCTCTCATGGCACACTGCTCTGGCCTTAGCCCCTGATTACTGTCCACAGGAAACCTCCACTAATTGACAGGAAGGACATCCTCCCGCTTGCCCTCCAACAGCCCTGTGACAGACCGGGGAACTGGTGAGGGGGTATGCATGTGGGTCAAAGCGAGAGCTGTTGTATATGCAGAAAAGTACAGTACTTTAGAAACAATCGTCACGCAGTGAAACATTTCGCAGTTGGGGTGCGTTTTGGGCAATTGCGTGCATCCAGTCGTCAACATACTGTTGTTTTCTTTGAGTTGAGCTGACATTTGAAAGGTCATTTAAATTCAGTCCCATGCGTGGTTTGACATTAACGACACAAACTCAGTTTTACACTGGCTGCCCGTGTAGCTAAATGTCAAGTAGTTTTGCCAGACAAAAAGTTCGCTGGCTCAAGCCAAGCCCTCGTTAACAGCGTCCACAGGCTGTTGCGCCTTCGTGACTTGGGTATCAATGATTAACCACCGGCCTCAGCAGGAAGGACCGTAGATTCTTATGGACTTTGACAGGATTGACTTCACAGGGTACAGAGCTTGGCATCGACACGGCTCCTAGTGGAGACCACACAGGTGTGAAGGACAAGCACTGGGAGGGGAGAAGGCGCGGTGGGAGATTGTTCGTCGGTATGTTAAGAAGGTCCAGCAAATGCTTTGGCGGTGGGACTTCTTCCGGCCTTTCTGTAAAGACAACGAGGGCAAGGTTTGATGCATCTGTTCACACGGAAACGTGGCCCTTTTTTCGGCAGTTGTCCATTGACTTCACATGAACAACCCCCATATCAGATGAGTAAAGGGAAGGGACCAGCTGGCTGCGAAATGGGCGTCGGAAGGGGGGGGGGTCACAACCCACATCGCATTCCATTCCTCAGCTGATATGAGTGGCTGTCATTCTGAAATCTGGGGCTCAGGGAGGGGCATCCTGCTGATGAGGGTTAGTGTAACCCTTGCTGGATCATGGCTGTATTTTACCAGCCAGACAAATACTCGAATGTGTTTCATGACAGTGGTTTGTGGATGTCAACGTATGATGTGACTGTCGTGAAACACGTAGTTTCCCTTTAAAGGGTGACAGTCCACCTGAATTACAACACGACACAACCGTGTTGTATGGACCTTGTACGAAATAACTGATTCCACCCTCGTCCATACAGTGCAAGGAAATCAATGTGACATGTTTAAAAGGTTAAATAATTGTCAAGTACACTCCGGGTTAATGTGTCTATAACCCGTTTTGGGTATGATTGAATGGTCCACTACTATGTGCTCCGGGACACCACGGACCCCGTTTGTGTTGTGGTGTGTGTTGGGATTGTGGATCTGGTCACGGATCCGTCCTGAGGGACTGCTAGAGTTCCCGCTGGCCTCAGACCCCTTGGCTCAGACGGACTGTTTTAAAAGGCTCGCTAAGCAGCAAAAAACAAGCCCCGACTGGTTGCAAGCTAAATTTTGTCCGCCCCTGCGGATCCTGTGCAAACAGTACCTATTCTTGTAACCCCGAGAGACAGTACACCAGCTCGCCCCCTCCCTCCCTGACTCACCCCTGGACACCATCCCCCCACCGCGCCAAGCTACACCAGCCACTTCCTGTTGAAGGGTTCTAGTACAGATCATGTTCCCCATCAGATGCCTGTCCACATATACACCATATGAACCAGCGGACGGACACCGAGCACACATTGTTCTGCCCCCCCCCCCTCTATACTCTCTCTCTCTTCCCCCCCATGCCTCTCTCTTTCTCTTTCCCCCCCCATGCCTCTCTCTCTCTTTCTTTTCCACCCTCACGTTGTTTTTCTGTCCAGCCAAAGGGAACAGCCTGTGAAAAGCCTTGTTGATGCTACAGATGGGTTGTTGTTGTCAACTTCCGGTCTCTAGATTCTGCCTAACACACACACACACACACGCCCACACACCCACACGCACATGCTATTGCACAGTGACACGCACGCACCAACACACACATACACACACACCACCCACAGAAACACGGCTGTTTAATCCTTGTATTGGCCACTCTCCTTGGCTTGTTATGGTCTAATGAGGCTCTGGTGAGAAGGAGAAGCAAGAGCCTGGCTGACATACATCTGTGGAACATGACAACCATTACAATTGATGCTTCAAAGATGCCTAAGATCCTGTGCAATCTTTTTAAGTGTGTATGCGTGCAATGTGGGGAGTGTGTATGCGTGTTTTTTCTTTTGGCACAGCTATAAATGTGTTCTAATTGAGCAGCAGACAGACTGCTTATTAAAAGGCTCATAGAGGTTTTCCATGTCCTCTTTAATCTGCAGTGCAGAGAGCATTAATTCAGTAGTTCAATCATTAGTTTGTTAATTGCTTAATTAATTCATATTGCATGCTCTTAACAGGCACCTCTAAAGTAACCTAAAATCATGCACTTAAAGGTACAATGTAGCCATTTTTATCTCAAAATAATATAATTTTGGGATAACAATTAAGAACCATTAAGTTACCATTAAAATTGTCAAATACAAGTCCAATTCAAGAGTTCTGCTGGAAAATGACTTGGAGTGATATGATGTAGTTATGTGTTTTCATATTACAGTGCATGTAAGTCAGCAATTTACGAGTCCCACTAAAAGTGTGTGAAAATTGGCAAAGAAATTGGCAAAGATATTCCTCTATAATAGTTTTTTGCTCACTGTCTGGGTTTTACTTTCGTGACTCTTAGCAAGCTTGACACAGTATGAGAAAAGCTTGAATGCAGGTTCATCAATATTTCTACACCATGACATGTTGAAGCACGGCATAAAATGATATCTCCAAAGAAAGCCGGTTGTATTGGACTTTGTGTCAGCCATACTGCAGTTTTCCTCATGACCAAACCAGGCAACCAAGTTTAAGGCTTTGCGCTGAACAGGCACGTTTATGAGTACAGCGGGGGCTGTGGTTAAACCCAGTTATCATCGCCTTTCCTCCCGGCTCATTCCCTTCCCTTCCTCGTCACAGAACCACCCACATGGAGATAAAGAACTTCCGCTGCTGCCTTGGCCAGCTCCCTCACCACCACCACCTCCACCACCACCTCCACCACCTCCACCACCGGAACTGCTAATCTGTTTTCCTCCTGTGCTCAGTGTGCCTGACTCTCTCTCTCTTTCTCTCTCTCTTTCTCTCTCTCTTTCTCTCTCTCTTGCTCGCTCCCTCACTTTTTACATTGCGAATATCTTTTTCTCTCTCTCTCTCTCTCTCTCTCTCTCTCTCTCTCTGTGTCTCATTCTCTTTCTCTCTGTGTGAATCTCTTGGTCAATCACATCACTTGATTGTCCTGCAATGCCAAGGTTGTGGGTTCTGTTCTAATGGGAGGTCCGGAGGAAAACATATGAACGCTTATGCGTTTACTTCTGCGGGTGCCTCTGGATGAGAGCGTTTCACTAAATGTCCTGAATGTATTTCTGTCCTGTATGGGAGTAGGGCATTCGACTACTGTGCTTTGTACTGATCATTCAAAATGTCCACATGCTGTATATACAGTACTAAATGTGTTTTAGTCTTCTTTGAAATATCATCACAGATCAATGTCTCATACATCACACAAATAAATGTTTCTTACATCACTTTTGGTAGAATTTAGATATTTTATAAATCTAGGTATTAAATAATATAACTTTTATTTGAAAGGGCAAATTGTTGAATATTGAAACATAGGTCTTTGACCCAAAGTCGGGGTGAGTTTCACTGTTAAAACCATAGTTTGCTTTGTTGACTGACCCCTAAGTCCACCTACGCCCTCAGAACTGTGGAATGCTGGGATGGAATGTCTCCAGAGTTCTATGGGGGAGTCAGATGAGAAGGAACAGCTCTGTTTTGAGACTCAGTGTTTGGTTGTTTTTTTGCTCACCATGGCCACTGGATCTATTGTATTTTAATACACTTGTTTCTCTATTAAAGATTCGACACCCACTCCCTTTTTCTAGTAAGGCAGACATTTTGTATCAGTGTTGTAATGTGTTGATTGTTACTTGCTGGCCCACACAGAAATAAATAACAATAATATTTTGCCAAATAAAATGTTTTAATGCATTTTGAAAGTTAATTGTGTGAAATATATATTCTGAATGTTCTTTTCCCACATATTTATATTTTCCAATGTGGACTTGACAGCTAACTATGCGGAATGCGGTTGATAAAAAAAAAATATATTTTAATGATAACTTGTTTTTGGCTGAGGCCTGTTAATATAAAAAAACTAGAAATGTCACTTTCTGTCAGGTTTTGGTAACCCATAAATTGACTGTTTCCTACACTGTGGTACTGAGAGATGAAAACAATCAACGTGTCTGTCCGTCTCTTAGGGTGGCTCTTGTCTGTCTGTTTCTTACCATTGGAAAGATTCAGAGATTCAAAGGAACAGTTCATGTCTGGTAATTTACCCTACGTATGGCCTTGTCAAACAAAAGGAAAGCCTATAGAGATCCGTAGTAGAACGGTGGCAACACTCCAAAGGGGGCATATCATCAACAAAAAGGTGACTCCCATGATGACTCCGCATGATGTTTCCAGTAGGAGGCAGCCTTCATTGTTGGCTGAAATAGCTAATCTCAACATCCCAGGGCAATGAAGGGGACAGTGCCCTGCTTAGATGCTGTGATGGCTCGTCTGATAGGTGGGACATTAAACAGCTTTCCTGATTGTAGGCGTAATGGCATTAGTCACCGCATCCTGGACACATTTCCAATCTGTCTCTCATAACAACACGGCCATCTATTCATCCCCACACGGTAATGAACTGCATGTACTACACGTACACAATCCCTGATGTGTGTTCACTGCTGTGGAAAAGCAGAGAGTTTTAGAGAAATTACAAAATAAAATGATGTTTTACATAAGGGCCTGCTGTCCAATTTCTCTCAACCACCTCCTTTCTATTCAGATAAGCTTTCACCAAGGAAAGAATGTGGACAAAGCAGAATGCTGTAAGGCCCGGCGACATTCCGGATCTGCAATTGATGATATTTGCTTTTGCATTTGCTTGAATAAATTCTGGGGAAATATCCCCCCCCAGTCATAACTGAGACTCCACGCAAGCATCTTGGAGGCGGAGCTGACAGGATGACACAATGAGAGGAAAGCAGTTAAAAAAGTTTTGAAGGCTGGCAGAGGCAGCTGACAGAAGGTGTGTGCCGACAGGTGTGAGGTGATTGTGAATCATTGCCAGTGTCAGAGTCCCACGATGGGGCCTTGGCTGAACAGGAGCATGATTGGTCATTATTCTTTAGTCAGTGGCCATATAAGCAGATACATCCGTCTAGTGGTGGGCCGGACCCCCTTCAGAACAGCCTGAATTCTTCAGGGTCTCTGGAAGGTTCCGCTGGTATGTTGGCCTATGCACATTGGTGTCACGCAGTTTTCAGCAGATTGGCCAATGTGGACTCAAAGCTGCAAACCACCTGTTCCATCTCATCACAGACATGTTCTGAGGGTGCATCTCCATGTCCATGTCCATCTCATTACAGACATGTCCTGAGGGGACATCTCCATCTCCATGTTCATCTCATCACAGACATGCCCTGAGGGTGCATCTACATGTCCATGTCCATCTCATCACAGACATGTCCTGAGGGGACATCTCCATCTCCATGTCCATGTCCATCTCATCACAGACATGTCCTGAGGGTGCACACAGGACACTCCAGTAGACTGAACTTGCTGTTTTGTTCCGGAGACCATTCTGGGACAATACATGCTTTGCTAGTGTCCAAGTATGTTGTGACTGGTAAATATGAATACCCCTGGTCAGCAACGATGTCCAGACACTGTGTTGTTCAAATGTTGCCCACTGACTGTTAAGTGACCTATTGTGTCCCAAGACACAAAACATTCCCCACACCGATACACCCACCGTCACCAGTCTGTTCGCTTGACGCCACCATTCCGTATACACCAACCCTGACACTCTTGTACAGTGTGACACTGTAGCAATGAAAACTCTCTGTAGTACCGGGGGCCCGGAAAATAAATCCACGTTGACGACAAAATCCAAAAGAAGAAGAAGCTGAAACAGCAGGACAAAGGGACCCCAGCCAAAGAGGCGTAGGATGAGACGTTTCCCACCTCTTCTACTCTCTCTCCACGGCAACCTAAAGGACTGGAAGCTTCCGTGCTTTATATGGGCACTCGACCCCGTATGCTCCCGTTCCCTTCGCAGATACCGTAGTCTTGCTGAAGTCGGTAAATGACAGAACTAAGACAGGTTGTGAATACAACCACTGCCTGTGAATTCCTGACCGACCACGTTGCGTGTTGCCGTGCCAACAGTGGCATAAATAAACAAACCATCAAACAGCCTACAGGGGTTTGAAAAGGGGATTTGAAGAAAAGAAAAGAAAGGTTGCATGACCTGTCCTGGACATGAATAGGCCCTGGCTCCTGTCTGTGAAAGGATGACCATCTAAGCAGACCAGGACAGCCAGACCCACTCAGATGGGCTTTCTAGAAACAGCAACCATCCCCCCCCCCCACATGTCTGTCAGTCAGTTCATCAGTCAGTCCATTCGTCTGTGTTTCTCTGTCATTCGTGTGACAGTGAACCTATTTGGACTACAAAAACATTTGCTACAAAAAACTAATTTGAATAACAGTTCCCATGTGCATACAATTTAGTGGTCACACAACCAGCGACTACCTCTCCCTGAGCCAGAGGTACGCTGCAATGGGCAAACACCCTCGCCGTCCCAGAATGCGTATAAACCCCCTGACTATGTTGTTTACCCGGTACCTAACATGCCGTTCTCCCCGACGAACAAGGGCTGTTGGCGGTGATGGTAACTCAATGTAGGTGCCTGTGTGGGAAAACTATTGCAGTGTCAAAAGTCTCAGTAGGGTGAATAATACCTGCATACATACTGGGGTTTGATGATTTAGTATTTTCTAACCTGGTCTGGCTGTGGGTTCAGTCCAGCGACCTTTCGGTTCCTGTGTATGGCTCTTACCACATCTGCTGCCCAGGCTTGGTTATTTCCCTCCAGAGCTAGTGATCTCTCCATTACTGGTAGCCGGTAAGTTGACAGGAACAGAGAGTTACCACAAATGTATGTTTCCCGAAAGACAAGAGGAACTATTTTGGGTTCCATGTCGATCTCTCTGTGGAAAAAGGTTCTACATGTTTGCAAAATCATATTGTCAAAGGGATCTTCTCTGGGGACGGCTGAATAACCCTTTAAAGTTCTAGCTAGCTAGCTAGCATCTTTTCTCTTAGAGTGTAGGAAATTATATGTCATTTGTTACGGAGACCAAAACAGCGATGCTCCATTTACTATCAGAAGTCAGACCATGTCCTGTTATGGTTCATGGCAAATGTGTTAATAAAATGTTTAAACCCATGTTGTTCCCACTCCTTAGGTGAAAGAGCAGCAAGCCGCCTGCCAAAACAAAAAGACTAGTTGTTAGAACAGGAGGGTATGTGAGACACAGAGAAAGAGCTGAAGTAACCGAAGAGAAAGAAGAGGAGCGAGAGCCTCGTGCGACTCTGCAGGGAAAGTGAGAGAGCATTACCAACAGTAAAATATTTACAAGGCTCCATCAGCACCGCCTGGCCTCCAGACCTCATCAACATCCTCCACTCCAGCATCCGGAGTGCCCCTCAGTTCCTTAATGGACTTCCTATAACCATCGAGGCCTCCTTTCCTCACCTCCCGCCTTCCAGAGGGAACGCCCCAGGGTTAGGAAGCCTCCTTTGCTAGAAAGCCTCCTGTGTTTTTTTAGGTTAAATGCATTCTGTACCAAAAAAACAGTCTAGCGATCTCTTTTAAGTGTTTTTGATCAGTGCACATATTGTGTTTATAAAAACCTGCTTGCATTAACTTTGGCAGTAACTACATTTACAGTTATGTTTTGGGGATGTCCCCCGTCAAAAAACGTTTTTTTTCTAACGGGGGCTTGCTCAAATGAAGAGCACTACAGAATACAGGGAATGTCTCAGGCCGTTCTTAGTGTTCTCTGTGTGGAATTGACTAGGAGGTGAGAGCTAAGAACAGGAAGCATCATGAAATCAATATCCCCATTGTGTTTAACACTCCTCTCTCTCTTCCGCTGAAATCCAGAAATGTTTTACCGCCAGCATAGGACATCTGGGAAGGTTTCTCATCCTACACCTACATGCTGACAGACTGGAAGAGGCCTCAGATTATGTGTGAGTTCCAGTGGCATGAAAGAGACACATTGCAGTCACGGTGCAGTGATCCAGTATCCAGGTCTAATGTCCAAATCTGCCATAGGGGAAGACATTTTCATCTTTACGTACAGCTGTGACTGGGGATATTTGGATGGAGTTAAATGTGAGTGTATAATGTTCAAGATGATGCATTCAAAGCACATTCAGCAAGAGGAGATAAGTGTATGTGGTCGTGATATTGGTTACTCAAAGCACAATTTTATCTATATTTTCCTTGCTGTTAAATAAAACTGAAAAGAAAGAAAATGAAGTTTAGTTTGGTTCAAATACTACCTACAGCACCACCTGTTACTATACACATTTTCTTTTTCAACTCCATGGCAACGGAATGACTCCTGAATGGAGTCTGGGACAAACGAAACGCACAGCGGTAGCGGTAGTTTGGAAGCAGACTGGATGGCTCAATGTCCCTGGGGGGCTTCTCTCCTGGTCCCCGTGAAACAGTAAACCTCTGCCATGTTATTTCCCTTCCGCCTCCTCATTAACCCTTCTCCTCCACTTCCCCTCTGTCTGGCCCGGCCCTGGAGACCGAAAATAAAGACTGTGTAGACTCTCTGACTCCTCGCCCCCCCCCCCCCACCCCCTCCCCCAAAACTCTCCCCTGTCGCTTTGCTCTCTTTTTTGTGATGTTTACCAGTGCCACACTTTTATGCTCCCCACAAACCCTCTCTCACTCTTGGAATGTAGACGGCCCCTGCTTAATTGACCACCACCTGCCCGGCCCTCACCCTCACCCCGACCCCTCACCCCGTCCAGCCTCACTCTCTCACAATTCAGTGGTGTTAAATTGCCTTGACCCTTCGTTCAACCCTCCCCAAATTGACTCCGAGTGGTGAGCTGGATAGGGTGGTGACGGAGGGATTTCGGTTTCCATTGTTTTCCCAGCGGGAGAGGTGAAGTAGCGACAGAAGTAGCTGGCATTAGCGTTAGCCATGTAAGCCTGCTGTCGCTTTCGCGGTGGGCACGCCGGCTCGGCTTTCATGTTCAAACCTCCTTCCTCCTAGAAGGGGAAAAACACAGGAGAGCATCAGACCCCAAGCCTGAGTCTGGAGATTGAATTACTTAGAAGAAGTAACACAAATGTGATTTCCCTTTCCTTCATTTGTGTTTTTTCCGGGCTTTTCTGGTTTTACTCATTTCAGGTCACTGCCAGGAGTCCATGTAGCTTCGTTCTCTCACCCCTGCCTTGCTTTAATGTGACCATCACCTCACCGCTGTGACAATACATTTTGGGAAAAAATTAGACCCAATTTCAAAGACGTCCTGTCTATAATTCCCCAGCGGTAATGTCTTTGTCCTGGTATCGCTATCAAGAGCTTGTGCATTACCAACAAATTAGATGTTTTACCAACAAATTAGCCATTTGACCAAGTCCATTTGGGTTTTATTACCCTTTTTATTTGCATCTACTCAACTCCGTGCACAACAAATGATATGCATCCAATTTAACCCCATGTTGAACAACTTCCATTCAGAGAGAGAGATAGAGAGACAGAGAGAGAGAGCAAAAAAATAGAGGGATGGAGAGAGAGACAATGGGAGGAAAAATAGAGAGAAGAGACAAAATAAATAAAATATATTATTCTTGTTTTCCACTTGCCTTGGCAGTGTATACCAGTGCTTCCTGTGCCAATCA
>JACXGK010003016.1:16075-48835 GCA_016801125.1 Novumbra hubbsi | reverse complement strand
TGCCCAGACATCCTTCAGGGTTTGAGCCCCACCATCGACCAGACAGTGTCATGCCCAGAAATCCTTCAGGGTATGAGCCCCAGCATTGACCAGACAGTGTCATGCCCAGACATCCTTCAGGGTATGAGCCCCACCATCGACCAGACAGTGTCATGCCCAGACATCCCCCAGGGTATGAGCCCCACCATCGACCAGACAGTGTCATGCCCAGACATCCCCCAGGGTATGAGCCCCACCATCGACCAAACAGTGTCATGGCCAGTGACAGTCAAAACCTCTATTACCAAATACCAAAGCACTTGCTCATACAATCATCCATACCACACACACACACTCCCGAAACACACCCCAGAGACACACCGCATCCATAACACATACACAAACACATGCAGATTTATTCTGTTCCTAAAAGAATCCCATTTTATCAAAGTCAAACAAAGGGTCAATGACCGAAACTATTGTTTTCCGGCCAAGAAATTCTGTCTTTGGTAATATGGAAAGTCCTGTACTGACATTCTATTCACAACTTGTTCATAATATTGACCTATTTTGTAATGGGCACTTCATGTATTGCTCAACAAATATGCTACACTTGACTTTATGTTGTGCATGTAGTTGTTAAATCTTATTGGAGATATTTCTTATTAAAACATTTAACAACTTAGTACATGAAATTCTGAAATGTTATTAAAAACACTCACTGACCAATAGAATTATCACAAAAAAATGCACTGTCCGTTGGAATTAGCCCCCAAAAATACTGTCTTAATCTATTGTGGCCTAAAGGGCAGGGCCTCCTTTGTCGGTTTGAGTACTGTGAGTACTTCTTTTAAAATGGTTCTTTGATAAGTTTGTTCGTGGTAATATTTTCAACTGGGGTTCTCTTTCCACTCTGTTTTTCTCTGTAGCTTCTGGAGGAAGTTTTCAACTGGTTCAACAGCCAGGATCCCAAAGTATGGGATCCCCGATACAAAGACCTGCCCATGTGAGTAACATGGTCCTTGTCTGTTGGGCTGGGTTTTGTCATTGTTTCAACTATTGTTCATTAAATCTGATCTTTACACATACCATCCATTGTAACATCCGAGTGTTAAAATGTTTACTACATGCTCCAAACTGAGCTGGGGAATAACCCACCACTAATTCTCTTCCTCTCTCTTCACTCTGTCACCACCATCCACTCCAATTTCCCTTTTAGTGGGATACTTTCCCATGCGATTCAGCCCCCTACCACTGAACATGTGTATGCCCAATGGCGTGAGAGGGAAGAGCTGCGATCCAGGGCCCCCTTAGGGACCCTGCAGGCAGGGAATATGCCTCGCCTGGAGGTGAAGAAGGAAGAGGTGCCTCACCCCACCACCCCACTGACTGCAGAGCTCAGCAGGGGTCTTCATTTCAGGAAAAACAGGGCTCTCAGGCTTAATAAACTCAAAGGTACTTCACGGAGCCGAGCAAAGTCTATGCTTTTCAGATACTGACTTGACTGAGAGAACTGTGCGAGCAAACATTAATTTGACCGAAATGTTTGGCCTTGGTTTAATGTCTGTTTTTGGCCCTTCAGGGAGAAAGGGCAGGGCAGGAAGGCCATCCAAGTCTGAAGGGCGGCAGTCCAAGGCTGATGTTGACACGGGGTGGTCCAAGGATGACGGAAGGCAGTGCTCGCTGTGTCAAAAGTATGGTGACGCAAAGTCCAATGTAAGTAAGAATTCAGTTGATACTGAGTTTTGTGTCCTCAGGTAAATGTATTAATATCAGAACTTGACTCAGTTTAACAGTGAGTCAAGAACATTTAAGTCACCCAAATCCGTAATTAAGTAGATATACACTTTATGGACAAAGGTATTGGGCCCCACCTTTTAATCAGTGTATTCAGGTGTTTAACATCAAGCGCCTAGCCATGCAGTCTGCCTAAACAATAACTTGTGAAAGAATGATTTGTTCTAAGGAGCTCAATTAATTTTAGTGTGGTACTGTAATAGCATTAGCATCAACACTGAAACTGTGCACCAGGAGCTTCATGGCGTGGGTTTCCTTGGTCGAGCAGCTGTATGCAAGCCTTACATCACCAAGCACAATGTCATGCATTAGATGGAGTGGTGTAAAGCACGTTGCCACTGGACTCTGGAGCAGTGGAAAAGTGTTCGGTGGAGTTACCAATCACACTTCTGGCAGTCTGATGGACAAGTCTGGGTTTGGCGAAAGCCAAGAAAACGTTTCCTACCTGACTGCATTGTGCCAATTGTAAAGTTTGGTGGAGGAGGGATAATGTCCGGGTTTTGCCTAGGCCCCTCAGTTCCACTGAAGGGAATTATTAATGCCTTGTCTTTCCAAGACATTTTGGAAAATTATACACTTCCAAAAAGGAACAGTTTAAGAAAGGACCTTTTCTGTTCCAGCATGACTGTGCCCCAGTGCATAAAGCAAGGTTCATGAAGGCATGGTTTGATGAGTTTTTAGTGTCGAAGAACTTGACTGGCCCTTGCAGAGCCCTGACCTCAACCCTATCAAACACCTTTGGGATGAACTTGAACAGAGATTGTAAAGCAGGCTCTCTTGTCCAACATCAGTGTCTCATCTAACCAATGCTTTTCTGGATGAATGTGCAATAATTCCAACAGACACACTCCAAAGATTTGGTAGAAAGCCTTCCCAGAAGCTTCCCTCTCTAGCTGTTATAGCTAGAGAGGTGGGACCAACTTGATATTAATGCATATGGATTAAGAATGGGATGTCAGACAAACTCCTGTAGGTGTAACGTGTTGATGTTCCAATACTTTTGTACAAATACTGTATTTATGACATTTTATTTTAGGCTTTTTTTTCTTTTTCTTTTTAAACAGCAGAAAATAAGTTGACGAAGTGGTTGAATTATCAATGGTCCTCATTAAAATCTATTCCACAGCAGTGCATGTGCATCAGAGGCAGGGTTTTAGACCAGATGTATTTAACCTTGTTGTGTTTACCTTTATACCAACTTTTTTTCTGCCCCTGAAATTCCTTCTTGTTTGCATTATACCAGTAAGCCAATAGGTTCTTGAGTCCTCCGTAGAACCCCCAGTGGATTGGCCCCAGGGTTTCTCTTAACCCTAGAACCACTTCTAACCTCTTTACCTATTCTTCAGGAGGCAGGCAGGCTTCTGTATCTGGGCCAAAATGAGTGGGCTCACGTCAACTGCTCCATGTGGTCTGCGGAGGTGTTCGAGGAGGAAAATGGCTCTCTAATGCACGTACACAGTGCTGTTGCTCGAGGACGTTTCATGGTGAGCTTTGTGCATTTTAACTCTGTTTATATGGGGAAATCTTTTTTTCAGCAACATGGATTTGGTCGTCCAGTGTCCATTCATTGAACTCATCGTGTACTTCTATTCTTCCCTCTCTTTCCTTGAAAGATAAAACGTTTCTGTCTTGTTCCCTCAGCGATGTGAGCGCTGTAACCATACAGGTGCCACAGTGGGCTGCTGTTTGACGTCCTGCCAGAGCAACTATCACTTCATGTGTGCGCGCTCCCGCAACTGTGTTTTCCAGGATGACAAGAAAGTCTACTGCTACAAACACAGAGACCTCATCAGTGGCAAGGTGAAGTCTTGGGGCTACTCACTAGCTTGGCGGTTGGTTTGGTTGTTTGTTTTAAATGGAGAAGATATCGATTGCGTTTTCTCATGTAGTGTCCTTGTCCCGTTGCAGATTATCACTGGCCAAGGGTTTGAGGTGAATCGCAGGGTGTATGTGGACTTTGAAGGGATCAGTCTTCGCAGGAAATTCTTGACTGGATTGGAGCCGGAAAACATCAATTTGATGATTGGTATATTTTCATGACTCATTATTCAACTACCTAGTTGGGTGGGCATAAACTTGGTCCTTGTTTCTTCCATTTCTGAATGAGTCGTTTTTCTCCTCAGGTTCTTTGCTGATTGAAAAGCTAGGTATGCTGACTGAGTTGTCTGCTAAGAAAGGAAAACTGTTCCCTGTGGGTTACCAGTAAGTTGCACTTTTGTTAGAATTTACATTTATTTCTTTGACTAATGTATTTTATTTCATCTTTATTTACAATAACAGCCTGGCAGTAGGTTAAATACCTCAAATATGGAATTGGTATTGGGAATAAATAAAAACTTACAGACAACACAAAGGACACATGCCAACAGCACAGTACTAACAGAGAAACGATCACATAGGGACACAACAATCAGAACCAAAAGACCCTGACAACAAAAGACCCTACTTGATAGAAACGTAGACCTGGAAGCAGACAATATAAAACCAACACCCTGGGATATTTGTGACCACCACAGGACTTGCACATCAAGGTGTAGAATACATCTTTAAAATCTAGCATTGACTGACTGGGTAAAGTATAAACAATTACAGCAAATCTAACTTTAACCTTTGCCTGTAGCAAGGACAGTGTGCTATATAGCCCAATTCCCAAGTACTTGTGTGAGGCGATATGCTCAAGCTCAACGCTCTCAGCTTTTGTGTCAAATAAGCGGAAGAGGGTCTAAAAAACAACAACTCATGATGTTCAGAACAAAGTTAAGTAAAGAAAAGCTTGCTTAATACCAAAAATATATTGTTGATGTCGACCTTATAAAAGTGGAAGTGTGAGCCTGAGATAGAATTTTTTGCTACTCCTACATCATTAAACACAAGACCATTTGATGCGTAAACCTTTTGCTGTGTAACATTTTTTATGTTTCTTAATTTCCCCAAAAAGGAAAAAGAGTCTGTATGTACAACTGGTTACCATGGTAACAGACTGTGTTGTTAGATAATTTCTTCCACTGCTGGCTTGAACCAGGCCATATCAGAAAATGTTATGTCATTGTTAGCGATTGGAGTTCAAACTCTCACCAAAACCAAAGAGCATGTTACAAAACTAGGTAAATACCCCAGATAAACTTGAGACCTTGCCAGATTTTGAGATGTGCAGGGCCTCAAGACGGGAATTAATCTTTCAGCGCACCTCTCATGTGGGCTACTATATGGTCAGTCCACCGAATGCTGTTGTCATTGTTGCATGTGGTTAAAATGATATTATGACAACAGCAATTATACTATGACAACAGCAATTAAACT
This sequence comes from Novumbra hubbsi, assembly GCA_016801125.1. Classification (NCBI taxonomy): domain Eukaryota; kingdom Metazoa; phylum Chordata; class Actinopteri; order Esociformes; family Umbridae; genus Novumbra; species Novumbra hubbsi. The sequence goes on along the minus strand of JACXGK010003016.1, from coordinate 43,759 downwards.
ATTAATCTAAAAGTAAGAAGTACTTGGAAATGTCCCCCTAAATAAAGGACGCACTGTAGCTGCCTTCCAAACACATATTGTTGTCAGTCTTTGGTGTAAACTTGCCTTGAAAACAAATGCCCCTCAATGCTCCCCTCTTGAAAAATATTGCTTCCAAGCACCCCTGTTGTCCTCGGAACGCCCTTGTTGAGAAACAGTGGTTTAGAGGGTGGCAATTAATGAACTACGTTGAACCGGCTTGTGGCCCAGACTCATTGAAGGGGTCTAACCAGGGGTATTTTGGCCGTACAGACATCATTTACTTGAATGGTCACTTCTCTGCTCCCAGGTGTTCACGCTGGTACTGGAGCACGGTGAATCCTCTACGGCGATGCAAATACACATGTACTGTCCGAGAAGTACGGCCGCCCGTCGTGGAGAAACCCGTGGAAGAGATGCCTGACCAGGGACAGAATAGCACCATAGCTCATAGCCCCTGTCCCCAGTCCGGTGAGAGTTCTGATATTACAGTACCGCATCAATTGCTCACTGTTGAGATGTTTACTTGAACTTGTGTGGCAATTTACTCCCTTGGCAAAACCACGTGAAAGGGGATATTTCACAGGCTTCCAGGGACTTCTATAGCATTTCGTTAAATGTATTTTGCTTCCCCTCTAGAATCTGAAGCCCAAGAGGTTGATATTGCCCAATCTCGACCCACCACCCCCAGCTTCCCTGCTCCACTATCTAAACTAGACCATGGGGCAAGGCCCAAGATCAGAAGACCAGCTGGAGGAATGTTTCGGCCTCTGCCTTCCCCGGGTAAATGTTCTGCGATTGGTTTGTTTTCTAAGTCATGGCTTTTCAACTTTGAGCCTGAATATGTCTGCTTTTGTAATAGCATTAGCATCTACACCCATTCTTGATTAGTGGGCTAAAATGACAACCAGCAGTGATCTTGGTCCTGAGACTTGAAGTTGAGAACCTCAGTTTTTGGACATCTTAGAGTTGGGTCTTTGTGTTATTTGTAGATTACCCATAAGGCATATGTAACCTCTTTTTTTTTTTTTTTTTTTTTATATATATATAGTGAACTCACTTTTGCTTTTCCTTCTTAGGAGCGGCTAAGTGCAAACCCCACCACATCCTGACTATTAGTGACCTGGAGGAGACTCGTCGGCCCCGGCGCCACAGCCCCCACTCTCAAGCCCGCAGGGACATGTCTTCTTCGCCCCTGGGAACTCCCACTGGAATTGGACCAATCACCCTTCGTGCTGGGTGCTCCATGCACTCGAAGGCCTCAGTTCCCACCTCTCCGCTGTTCCCCCTTGGTGCTACTGACAACTTGCCCTCTGTCCGCTCTGTCGGAGGTCGTAGTGCTTCCTCTGCCCGATGTCCCGGGAACATTATGACCCACGCTACCTCAGGACTCTTTCCTCATACCCCGTGGGATGACAGTGTGGGCAGCTTTCCTTCTTCCGGTCTGTCCCTGTCACCTACCATTCAGCACTCTCCTAGACCCCGGCTTTCTTTTGACCTCAACCAGTCCGACTCGGTCGAGGTACCGCACAACTTCCTAGCGTCACCCGAGCCAGAGGATAATGCTGCGGCGAATGGCAGCTCGCCCCTTAGGGACACTGTGGGGCCACAGAAGAGCGAATTCCCATTCACCCCGATTCATGAGGATTCTGACATGGCCATGGGCTCCGACTTAAAGACCGAGCTTGAGATTGAGGAGACGTTGGTAAATGAGGGCGTGGCCATGAACTGTGGCGCTCAGATTGACGTAGAGGGCGAAGACAACCAAGAGGAGTTTTGGGACAGGGAGCCGGACGTTCGCAAGAGGAGGACGCGTTCAGCCATGACCCGCTCTGCGTCGTCCACTAGGCCAGACTGGGGGAACACTTCCTCAGATGAGGACATGGAGCACTATTTTGACTTCTCGCGTACTGTGGTCAGCCGCACGGTTGCACAGGCTCCTTCTTCACCCTCCTCAAGCCCCATCCCTCAGCTGGATGGTGTGGATGACGGCACCGAGAGCGATGCCAGTGTGACGACCACGGATGGCGCTCCGAAGCGGAAGAATGTCAGACAGGCACCAAACCCATTAGAAAGGCTTGATGTTTTGCCTGAGATTGAAATGACCACAAATGGGATCATTGCAGTCTCCGAAAGCCCGCTTCCAGAAGCTCCGCCCCTTAGCCACTCCTCTAATTTCTCAGCTAGGGATGTCTTCTCTATTACCAAGCCTCCCCCAAGCTATGTATACCAGGATCCAACGGAGATCTCACCAGACGCTCAGAGACCAGCTGCATTGGGACCATCCCCAACATACAACCCTATGGATGGGAACTCTGTTCCCCTGCAATTATACAATTTCCCAACTTCTTCCCTACAACAGCAGAACTCCATGTCCCGCTATGTGGCCCAGGAACGAATACTTACTGCACCACTCCAAGGAACACTGCCGAACGTAATTGAATCTAAGGTGCCTGTTACGGTCTACCCAGAGGATTTGTTTCAAGGTTCTGGTCTAGACTTTCCCTCTGGGGCTCCACTTGTTCTTCAAAGATGTGATCCTCCCTCCCCGAGTGCCTGTTTCACTGAGCTGGTCCCTGTCCAGGAGGACACTCCCATAGAGACCCATCAGCCTCAAGCCCCAAAAGACCTTTTCTTGGATTCTAACAGTGGGCACTTTGTATCACCCACAGACGGACCTGCAATTTACATGAACCACTTGACTCAAAGCTCTGAAGATCCTTTGTTGACGGACTCTGTGAGCAGTGATCAGGGCACTCTTTTAGAGCTTTTGCAACCCTCTTCGCTTATCTCCTCTGACTTCCCCAACCCCTGTGTAGCTCCTACAGACCCTTTGCGCATTAGTCACTCTGTTCAGTCTTCTTTGCCTGGCTTCAACCCTTCAATGCCACCTCTCACTAGCATATCCTTGCAGCCCTTGACATCCCTAGGGTCAACAGTTTTGCCGCCCATGGAGACCTTTTGTAGCAAGCTATCGGCTCCTAATCCAGGCAGTGCCATGCCACCTTTGTCTTCAAATTTAGCATCTCAAGTTGACCCAATTTTGTCTGCAACATCAAGTGTCAGTCTCCCATCTTATGCATCCGTCTCTCTGCCTATTTTCTCCACACAATCCCAGGCCGTAGTCTCGACAGCGATTACCATTGTATCCTCCTGTCCTTCCATATCCTCTCTCTCTGATGCTCTGTCCACCCAGTGTCAGCCCGTGCTTCAGCCATCCTCCACCCCTGTGATGGTTAACGGTTACAGCTCCTCGGCGCTGAAGGAGGCTGCCACAGGACGCACCATCTCCATCAACTTCTCCACACCAAGGCCACCGCTTGAGCCTCAACATCCCCTGTTGCCTTCTGCATTACCTGGCCATGCCATCCTTACTGTGAAGGAAGTAGGGGGTCCCAATGTGGACCCTACACCTCACGTTCTCTTGGTCAACCGCCTGGGACAGATCTTTGTGAAGAACCCAGAGAGCAACACTTTCCAGCTTCCCAGTCAGAGCTGTCCCTCTTATAACTGTGTCACACAGATAGCCAGCCTTCTTCAGAGCAATGCCTTGTCGGCCACCTTGGCAGCCGCTGGTACAATGTCCACCACAGCTCCAGGGTCTGCCATGCCAACTCATATCCCGAGGCTAATCACCCCCGTGGTTCAGAACCCAGCTACCATCACTCAGCTGCTCACTCACAACAACAATGGGACAGTGGCACTAACTGCAGTCAAGAAACCAAGGAAGAACACAAAAGCATCTGCAGATGGAGCTATATCAGATATGAAGAAATCCAGAAAAAAGAAAGAACCATCTACCACCCCCAGGAAAAAGAAGTCTAACAAGGCCACAGACATGTTTGAATTTGCTGGGCAGGATGGGAATTCTTCCATGACCAAGGCTGAAAGCGCCCAAGCCATCATCAACCAAGCCATGGCCAGCAACTACACCCCGAACCGGACTGGTCCCCGCATTCTGAGCCCCTCCACGTTCCGGAACAACCCCTCACTGAAATCTGTGGTCCTGCCCGCAGGACTACTCATTGAACCCGAGCCTGCAGCTGCTGTACTGCCTAGTTCAACACCCCGCCCCCCTCGCACCCATGTTCGTATGAAGAGGGTGTCCTCTTTCTCAGATCGTGTTGGGGCAACAAAGAAGGCCAAGACGGACTTCCTAGAACCAGAGCTCCCGAGTGCTAAGGAGGAGCTGCCAGTACCCAAAGCTAGCTGCGTGGCCGTGTCCAGCAGGGCTGGTGGTGTTCGCATTAAAACCCCTACAGTCAAAGGTGTTCTAGACCTGGACAAGCTGAAGGATGAGCATTTAAGTGACTCTGAAAGCACAAGGTGAGTTTTCTTGGTCCTGTAATGACGGTCTTGAAACAAAGTACAAATGATATAGATACCTAAAGATATAGGACACATCAACATGAACAACCCATTTAAAACCCTGTATTGGTGCTCCAAACATCTGAGTGTTAATTGCCAACCTTGTCTTCATAAGAAACCAGGGCTGGGTCTCTTATTTTTTTTGAACGGGTTGTTTGGCCTACAATCTGTTCAAAAATAATTCAATTGTTGATGCTTCTAGAACAAATTTGTTTGCTCTATTTGTTGTGCTCTATGCTGCTTATAGTCTTTGGATATTATTTTACATACATGATAATAGGAAATACTCAGAACACCTTTTCAATTGGTTGCTTTAATTCATTTCTGAATCATGACAATTTTTGTGTTGTAGGTTTAACTTCCTCTACAACTGCGTCAAATGCTATTGATAATATTAGTCATTCATGTTTCCGTTGTGGGCGATTTCCGGTTTGTCTAGGTATTTTTTTCCCGCATGATTCAATACTACGCCGTCTAACAGTCTGTCACTGGTTTGGTATGACAAATGGAACATGGCCTTTTACTCCTAAAATAGAAAAACAAATTCGCCTGTATTGAGGTAGTGCTTTGGCAAGTTGGTAGAGCATGGTGGTTACAACAGTAGACTGTGGTTTTGATTCCCAGCAGCTGATTTGAAAAGATTCTGAGAATGTAATCGTTCTGTAAATCACTCTGGATGAGAGCATTTAATGAATCACTTCATGACTCAGGTCTTTTTTTGCAGTCTGTAGTATTTTTCCTAGTTTTCAGGTTGCTTTAGATTTTCCTTTACTGCAATGTTGTACTAACCTTTTCTGTGTCTCAGATACAGTTAGGGATATTTAGTGTAGCCATATGAATTTCAAAGTGTTATATTTTCTTAACAGACCAGGTCCTTGGGACCGCCTCTCAATACCTCGTCGAGGGGGGGACTTGGGGAAACAACCAAACTGGGACGCTGTGGGCCGCAGTGCCTTGACTGACTGGAACAAATACTCAGGTAATGGTTTCATATAGTGGCTGCAGAAAGTATTCAGGCCCCTATACTTTTTATCAGTGATCACAACTTCTTTGGTATACCTTTGTGGTCCTGTAAGTCTTTGAGGACCTCGCAGTATTTGGCTCTGTTCGTCCATTTCTCCTTTCTGACCAATCTCCCTTTTTCTGGCCCCTTGAAAGCCACTCCCTAAAGCAGTTTCTTGTTTTCACCAAACATAGAACTAGGCATTTAAACATTATAGTTCAACTTCTTGCCAGGTTACTTAGTTTGGCTGGACAGACAGCTCTAGGAACATGTTTAGTTTCCTACAATGTGCTCCAGGAAGCTTTCAGTACTTTAGCAGATTTCCATTTTGGATGAACTACAGACAGTTCCTTGGACTTTGTGTTTCACCTCTGATGATCTCCAATCAGGTTTTAGAGCCATGCCAAGTATGATGAAAGGACCCCGGATGCAGCTCTGTTATTCAGAGTTTCATGGCTTTACTAGAACTAGTTACGCTTTTTCAACCCTCCTGTGGTGTTCCTTCCTGTCAGGTGCTGTTTCGTGCTCAGATGATGAGCTGCCCCCCTCAGATGATGATGATGATGATGATGATAATGAGTGCCCACCCCACCAAGACCAGCCCCACCTCCGCTTTGAGATCAAAAGCGACGATGGCTTCAGTGTGGTGGCAGACAGCATTGAGGGTGAGGTTTCAGGGTGTGATGGGCATACAAACCTGACTTGTCTGTGAACTTTGGTCTTATCAAAGAAATACTCTCCCGAATTATAAAGGATGATGATTGCTGCCTAAACTAAGATGGTCCCGACATTTTAGTCCAAATGACTGTATCGCTTTACTTTATTTAGACGGGTTTCAATGTTTTCTCATATTCGTGTGCATTATGTTTCCATGTCCTACACGCTTCCGTCCCTTCTTTCCTCCCTCCTGTCCCCAGTCGCATGGAGGGTGGTGTTGGACGGGGTCCAGGAGGCCCGGGCCGGGGCAAGGCTGAAGCAGCTGGCCTTCTCTGGGATAACCGGTGCCCGGATGCTCGGTCTGCTCCACGACGCTGTGGTTTTCCTGGTGGAGCAGCTCCAGGGGGCCCGACGCTGTCATGGCCATGCCTTCCGCTTCTTCAAACAGGTCAGCCATGAGGACGACCTGCCTGTCAATCCCTCTGGCTGTGCCCGCTCCGAGGTGTACCTCAGGTCAGTGTCTGAATGTTTAGTCCACTGTGCAGGGCCCAAGTTGCCTTGACATTTGACAAGCACGTTTTTCCATAGGCAATACTCAGCGTGGGTTTCTTAATCGTGTGTTTGGATTCTGACCACATTCTGTCCACGTAGGTAATGGAATGGATGTTTTTGGTTAAACATCGTCTGCCTTGTAATGGGGAAAGACTGGGGTTAAAAGAAATGAATACTGAGAAGGAAGTCCTAAACAGCTGAAGATGGGCAGATGGTTCACATTCAGCTTAAACGACCCTAAACTATGCAGTGGCTTAAGGATAGGGAGGTACATGTTCTTGTGTGGCCCTGACCTAAACTTGAAGACAGCAGTCAAATGCTTCTGACCCCAAAATGTAACTGAACTTGAACAATTCTGCAAGGAAAAATGGGCAAATATGCCCCAATCTAGTAGCGCAAAGCTCGTAGAGACATATTCAAACAGACTGATGGCTGTAATTAAAGCCCAAGATGGCGCTACAAAGGGTTAAATCATGGGCCTGATTACTTTCCCAAATTGTTACCAGTAGTGGGTTGTGTGGGCAGGGGTTCTAGTCAGTTTGTTCCCGGAGGCGTGTTCATGAAGTCTACTGCTGAATGAAAGGAACTGTTCTTGTGGCCAGGGGTTAGGGTCCTGATAGACCGCCTCCTGTTGCCAGAGGCGAGTGTTTTGAATAATCCATTCATGAGGGATCAATCCGAAGTATTTGCCGCTCACCTCCGCGTCCTGCAGGCGTAGGTCGTGTAGAGGCGTCAGACTGAACCCATCTCTGTCCCCGTTCCAGGACACACTCCTGCTTAAGCAGTTGAGAAACTAGGTCAAGAGCACTTGGGTTGGTTTGTTTACAGCATACACTGCGTTCCGGCAAACAATTACCATTGGTAATGCAATACCTCAACCTCCAGTATAAATCACAATCTAGGGTATAATTTGCAGCTGAATGTCCAAATAAGCAGATTCCAGCCTGTGTATATCACTTAAGGGTTTTTACGCGTAAAGAGAGTGATGGTTCCATGCTCTTTCCTAAATTCCACCCTAGTGCTGGGCCAAGTAACAATGACCACTGAGCATTGAATGCAGCATTCTGCTTTCCTTTGTTTTTTTGCAGGAAGTCTACATTTGACATGTTCAATTTCCTGGCATCCCAGCACCGACAGCTCCCTGACATCAATCCCTATGACGAGGAGGAGGACGAAGTTCCACTTAAATCCACAAGGTCTGGTTAGCGTTCTAGCGAATAGTTTCGGTATTGCTTATTGATATCCCTGAAGTTGAATTGTCTCGGTGTTATACCATGGTTACGTGTCCCTTTTTATTTTACAACGGATGTAATTGTCATTAAATGGGAGCTTCTACAGGCTTCATTAATCAGGCTTTAATTTAAAAACGGCAATCTTTTTGGAAATACCCGTAGCTCCTGAAATTGCTAATGGTTTCCTTTTATCATTGTTTCTACTCGTTCCTCTTCACCCAGGCGAGCCACTAGCTTGGAGCTGCCTATGGCCATGCGTTTCAGACATCTGGAGAGGACATCCAAGGAGGCCGTGGGCGTGTACAGGTCAGCACACCCTTCGATTCTGAGGCAGAATGACTATTATTTTAGGTTAAAGAAATAAAATGCTACTTTCTACAGCATCTTTCAGAAACTGAATGAACAGTATTTTTTTTCCATAAGTGATCTTTTTCTGACATTTTGACCTAGGTCTGCTATCCATGGGCGAGGACTGTTCTGCAAGAGGAACATTGACGCGCAAGAGATGGTCATTGAGTATGCTGGCATCGTCATTCGCTCAGTGCTAACAGACAAGCGGGAGAAGTACTATGACGGAAAGGTGAAAGGCATAGGTTTTGTGTTTTCAGAAGACCGAAGCCAACGAACGACACCGAGGTTTCGGAGTTTCTTGTTTCTAAAACCAGTCCCCCGGTCTTTCCTTCCCTCTGCAGGGTATCGGCTGCTACATGTTCCGCATCGATGACTTCGACGTGGTGGACGCCACCATGCATGGCAATGCAGCGCGCTTCATCAACCACTCGTGTGAACCCAACTGCTACTCCCGTGTCATCAATGTGGAGGGCCAGAAGCACATTGTCATCTTCGCTCTGCGCAAAATCTACCGGGGAGAGGAGCTCACCTACGACTACAAGTTTCCCATTGAAGACCCCGCCAGCAAACTGAACTGCAACTGCGGGGCGCGGAAGTGTAGACGCTTCCTCAACTAGGGTCCGGACCGCGGCTGAGTCGGGGACATGGGGGGTCACTGGTCCCTGCAGGAAGACGAGGCGTTGGGGATGGGGGGGGGAGACGAGCCAGAGGCAGGCGAGGAGGAAGCCTTACATTAAGGTTTTCTGGGTGGAGCGGCGCGGTGCGACTGGAGAGGAGGAAGCTGGTTGAACGGACGAGTCACCATTACGAGACTGGGAGAGGAACCCGGGCCAGGAGAGATCGGAGCGAGATTGAGGCTGAACGGTGCGAAACTGCAGACCAACATGTCCTAAAGCCTGCCGTGTAATAACCTTTATTTGTTCTCACGCCATAGATGGAGAAAGCTCACCACCAGAGATAGGAAGGAAGTAGCTACCGTTATAGAGTGGTTTACCTTGAAAACATACAACTGACTGCTACAGACATCCTTTGTGTTTATGGTAGTTCTATGTTGCTCCCGAGCTTTTTACCTTTGCATTCTGTAAACCCTTTCAGTTAGGAATGGCAGGAAAGTTAGCCTTGAGAGATTCCTTTTCTTTTTTGCCACTCATAATCATGTTGGCTCCATCCTCAAGCACATTTCTTAGCCATATCGACACCCTTTTTTGATCCTTAAATCATAGTTTAATTTATTTTGCAGTGCTCATTATGAGTCATGTTGTACATATTTGCTTTTTATTGGAGTATTCTGAGAACCATGGTGCTGTTAAGATATAATGGGTCACAGGCTCCCAGACCCTGCAAATAATAATCAAGTCTTTTTCATCCATCCCTTCTCACTGTCAGGCGAAGGGATCTCCATTATGTTTAGTTGAACGGTTAGTACACAAAGACTTTGCCACAGCAAAATCATGTCTTTATCTCTTACACCAAATAATTTAGTTTTTATGTAGCAAGCACTACCCACGCCAATAGTTTAGCTGGAAACCTCAGTGCATATTGTGTGTGTGTGTGTGTGTGTGTGTGTGTGTATATATATATATATATATATATCACGGCCAACACTGGTTAACCTATCTTTTGCAATAATGTTACATCTTTGCTGTGCTACAGTTGCACATCTTTAGTGAACTAAGTCCAGACTATATTTCTCAGCATTCAGTGGTGTTAACAAAGTACCCACTTTTTTCAGGCATTTTTGGCAATCCACAAAGGATGTAACACTGTCAGATGCATTGTAACTACACCTGACCAGGCTGACCGTGCCCCCTGTACACTGGAGGTCTCAAGCATAGGGTTAGGCCAGTACTCTACTGTATGTTGCTCAGTAGACTGGCTGGAAGAGTGATTCCTGTCTTCGTGTAAAAGCCATGTACAGAGAGAATGCACTCGGCACCTTGGCCTTTTCTGTTGTACAATTTTAGACAATGTTGTCAGCTCCGTCAGACGTGTGGTAAAGCTACCCACTGTTGTTCATGCATTTACAATAAGAGACGGCTTGAGCTCTAGAATAGTTGTATTTATTCATGTTTCTGTTCAGAATTGGGACTAGACTGTATAATTGGTGGTGGTCTTGTGGGAATTCTTCCTCCCATTGGTTCTCCTTTTTGTTTACACTCGGTTTCCTCTTTCGCTCTTTTACTTGAACCTTGATTTTTTTTGAGGACAGTTGTGTATTACATTTCAGCCTTTGAAAAAAGACACTGTTCTGAAACAGGTCTTTTTAAAATTGTTTTTGATTGGGTTTTTTTATGTTCTGGTAAAATGGTCATAAAGAGAATGGCTGGCCTTAGGATCACTCACAGGAGAATAGCAAGTCCACGCTGTTCTGGTCACATCCGTGCTGCATAGACCCGTTCAATCCAGAGAGTGTGTGAAGGTATTGGACCCTTGCCTTTGGAACCGAATGTCCGGTCAGGAAATTCATAAGCCCTGCTTTCTTACTCAGTCAGTGAGAAGGAGCCTGTATTCCCATTTCTAAGTGATCCAACTGAAAGGGGGAAGCACAATGTTTCTCGATGTCCTCTCCACTCCCCAACCTCTTGCAAGGATTCTACCTCAGTTGTTCTGACAGACGTTAAGGAATACTAATGCAAAAAGAGGATGATAATATAATAAGAGTTACTTGGTTTTAAGGTCCTGCAGAGCTGGCCTGTGTGTGTGATGAAGGATGCAAAGCATTATTTGGAAACCTAAAGTTAACACAACGATCTCTCCCAGAACTTGTTCAGAAAGCTGTATGTTCTATATGGTGGGGTTATTTTAATGTATAAAAAAGTGTAATAGATAAGAAAATGTGTGAATTTGTCTTTGTTACCATGTACAAATAAACCCTGAGTTTGTAAATAATTGTATACATATTTCTAAACCTGTTTAATTTTTCTATGCACTTTTTTATTTATAATGTTATTTGCTTAATAAAGATGTTAAAAAGTTTGGACAAATCAGGTTGTCTTTTGAAACTGAATCAAACCGTAAATGTTTGATACATTTATACTGTATAATAAAACGTGATAATCATCTTTTTGCTTGGTGATAGTTATGGTGATAATACAGGTGCATCTCAAAATGTTTAATATCATGGGAAAGTGTATTTGTTCTGTGATTCAAATTAAAAAGCCTTCATATATTCTATATACATTACACAAAGTGAACCCTTTCAAGTCTTGGTTCAATCTTACTGCATACAAGCACGTGGAAACGTTTTATCCAGTATATCAAAATATTAGAATAAAAAAAGTAGAATACATTATAATGACAATTATTATTAATAATAATGCATTAGATTTATATAGAGCTTTTCAGAAAGAAAAATAATAACACGATAATAAATGAAATGCAAAGCAGCATGACACTAGATTGTCTCTTTAGGAGAGCTGAGCTTGCTGAGCACAACTACAGCATCGTTTCGGTCCATCTCTCTCAGCAGCCTGGCAAGGTGTCCTACTGTCCACTCTGGGTTCTTGGTGGTGACCCCTTCCAGCACAGCCCTCAAGGGGCTCTTGCTGTCCCTTAGGGAGTAGGTGTAGGTGATCCAGGTGGCGGGGAATGAACAGCGGGATGCCAGGTGGCTGGTATTCTTTAACCCAGGGCTCTCTGGGTCCAGTAGGATCACCAGCTCCTCCAGAACATCCAGGTTGTCCAGAACCATCTGCAAAGGTGCTGCCTGGAGGTCAGGACCTGGGGTGGCAACGGGGGAAATTCAGTAATGCTGACATTTGAGTTGTGCAAAAACCTAGAGCAGTGTATGGACCAGGAGTCATGTACAGGTACTAGTAAAACCAAAAAAAAAACGTTAGTATTAGGCCTGTTGGTAATAGCACTTGCTAACTCACCCAAAATGTCCTCTAGGTTTCTGGTGTCTGGCTGTAGGAGAGCAACCTCTTCAATATTGGTTGATGCCGTATTACTGCTCTGTGACTGTGTGTTGGTATAAAGGATATTATTTGATGGGAGGCAATGTTTAAGACTGAGCTTCAAGCATGGCTTCTGCTCCATACCTGTGATAGAGCACAAACATTCAGAAATTGATCAAAAGAGACTAGAAAAAGGTTGTTTACTAAAAGGTAAATAGAAGAATGCAGTTTTAAGTGAACATAAATAATCATACGCTACTGTATGTTAAACATAATACACTGCTCAAACAAATCAAGGCAACATGTAAATCACACATTGGGTTACGCTGTACGGAATGTATTAAAGATGAATACAGTACATTGTGTAATTCGCTGAGAACAATATAACGTAACAACGGTCAGTGGAAACCAAAATCACAGATTAAGGGTTGATTAAGGGCTGGACAATTGAAATCACAGACTGTTCCAACTCATAATGAGACTTTTTAGTGTGTATGGCCCCGATGTGCCTGTATGCACTCCCAATAACGCCTGGGTATGCTCCTGAGGAGAAGTCGAATCATGTCATGAGGGATTTCCTCCCAGACTTGGATCAGGACATCAGTAAGTTCCTGGATAGTCTGTGGCACTACTTGGCTGCTACAGATGCAACGATACATAACGTCCCAGAGGTTCTCAAAGGAGCAGATACCGGTCCTGATGCTGGGTTGATGCCCTTCTAGGACCCTGTCAAGCTCTCCTTTGTGTAACGGACCATCTCTTGGTATCTCCTCCGTGCTCTGAAGACTGTACTGGGTGACACCAAAAACCTTGTAATGGCACATATGGATGTGCCATCCTAGAGGAGCTGGACTACTTGTGCAACCTGAATGGGCTGCAGGTACCGCCTCATGCTACCAGTAGTGACAAGGACACAAGCAAATCGCAAAACTAAAGAAGAATCAGTCTGGAAGGAAGAGGAGAGAGCATTGTCTGTGGCCACCATCTGCAAAACTATTCCCTTTTTGGGGGTTGTCTTGCTGTTGCCTCTCCAGTGCATCTATTGTTACTTTCATTTGCACCAAAACAAGTGAAATTGTTCGATTATACTTCCTAACAGGACAGATTGATATCCCAGAAGTTAAATCAACTTGGTGTTATACAATAGGTGTTCCATTAATTTTTTTGAGCAGTGTAGTTTAAAAATGTCAATGTTCAAAACAACCGGGACATTTTGGACCTATGACATCACAAATGATCAGTGTTGGCACAAAGTCCTTCATGCTCACCTCTGAAGAACCTCTTCTTAATGATGTAAAAGAGAGATGCAAGTACAGCAAAAACCACAATAACAGTAATCCCGATCCCTGAAATAAAACAGAACTGTGGGCATTAGAATATAAAGACAATGTCAACAGCATCTTTACAGAGGCAGTTTGACTCGTATCTCTTAAAATGAAATATTTACTTTAAAATGGCTTGTGGATTAAAGATATTTGGGAGCTGGATTATCTTACTGGTGGTATTATTCTGGTTGTCTTTTACAATTGGATTAAATGTTGTTGTGATGGGATTTGATGTTGATACTTGGACCCTTAACGCTGTCGACTGATTGACTTCCTGAATCTGAAATTGATACAAAACAAAGATTTCAACTTCTTCTTCTAATAAAATGAGTTTGTTTTATTTCTGTGCCTTATTTGAGAAGACATTAAGTAAGATAGTGAATACTTATACTACTGTGTAGATGATTCGTGCCATGTCATAAGAATTTATTTTCTGAGAACGACACTGTTATTATGTGCATATGACAATAAAAGACTTTGAATTTTGACTTGAATAGACATCTTACCTGGGTAACTGTTGTTGCTGTAGCTGGGGTCTAGATAAGACAACCGCCATGATATGGATTAGAAAAAGTACTATACACACAGTATACAAAACATACGCTAATTGAATATAATCATCATTGTCACTCACCATGGTAGTCAGGGATACCTTCACACAGCCTGCCTGGTTGCTAGACAGGGTTCACAGGAAAAATTGCTAATCGGTTAATAATAACTTTTTGCATCTAAGTAATGTTAAATAAGATGACTGTCCATTTATTAATTATCAGTGGTGGACATAATGAAATGTAAATAATTTCTTTTTTCTGTCTACCTGTAATTTTGTTTACAAAACAATTACAGACATAGTCTGTAATTGTTGTAAGTATATTTGGAATGAAGCATTGTAATTCAAAACATCAAAACATATTTAATAAACGTGTTTGGGTAAAGATGGACTTGGTCGGTTCGATGTACAGATAAGGTTTTATAGTAAAAATCACGTTTGCATGGGTTTTTGTTCGGTATACTGTCAATGAAGCCTGGCAACCCCGTGTCCAGTGGTTCAATATTGACCATTAACAAGCCAATTACATTACAGCTTTGCACACGATTCTCAGAAAACATACATAACCTTAGCTAACACTGAAGAAAAGACTTGATGAAGCAGTGTGTTAATAACAATATTAGATGAACGAGACTGAGGAGATAATGCAGATACAGACAGACCTAATGTCTGCATATTCTAAGAAAGACATCTCAAATCTCCATGACCAGTTTTGCTTCAAGCAATGATGCAATACATCCTACCCAGGATGACAGAGGTGGCTGCCTGTGAACATTCTGCCTCAAACTTGAGGAAACATGGAAACAAGATGGCAGCTCGTTAATATTTTGTTTATGAATTAATGTAACTATTTAAGATTGATGAATAGGGGTTTGAACCAACAGTTCTTTGAACGCAACCAACCTCTCTAACCAACCCAACCCCCACCCTCTAAACTTTTTCCTCCATGTTTGCTTTTTGTTGCTCCTTGCCGCCTGTTTGCTGCACTGCTGCTTTGTGGCACCACAGGCACCTCCTCATTCACCTCATAAATAATACACTGATCCGTGCTGTTAAGAGGCAATGCGACGCTAGCACCTCCTCATTCACCTGATAAATAATACACTGATCCGTGCTGTTAAGAGGCAATGCGACGCTACGACCTCCTCATTCAACTGATAAATAATACACTGATCCGGGTTGTTTAGAGGCAATGCGACGCTAGCACCTCCTCATTCACCTGATAAATAATACACTGATCCGGGTTGTTTAGAGGCAATGCGACGCTAGCACCTCCTCATTCACCTGATAAATAATACACTGATCCGGGCTGTTTAGAGGCAATGCGACAACTGCTATATTGTAAATGACTTCTATATTTTCTAGAATCATTACCAACTGCGTGTAGCTCTAAACTGATGAGCTGTTGCCTCCTTTTGTAAAAACTATAAGAACTTATTTGTTTTGGTTTCTTTGTATGTATGGATTACTTGGGTAGTCACCAACCTCTGGTGAAAATTTCATATCAATAGCACAAGGAGAGGTGTGATGTGGGCAGATTTGTTTATTGTCTCAGGGTCCTTGCAGTACCGTTTTGGATAAGCTGTATTTCATTAATTGAATTTGCAGGCAGGCCCCCTAGTACTGCACTCCCATAATATTTTCTGCACCAGAAAAGATGAGAGAAGGTCTTAGGGAAGAAATGTTCTTAAGGTGAGATAGGTATGTCTAATGTGGACCTTAAAAGAGAGAGTAGGGTGACATTTCACACCCAGATTGGTGATTACTGAGGAGAGGGGAATGATGTGGCCGTCAATGGAAGGGCAGATGCTGAAGGAGTTGGTGATTTGCTGTGGTACCTATAAGCATTGTCTCTGTCTTGCTGTTATGAAGTTGGAGGAAGTTGTGGTCCAGTGTTTTACCTCATGGCAGATGTTGTGTCAGGTTTGGTTTTATGTTCACCTGTGCATCATCCGTGTAGCAGTAAAATGAAACACTGAGATGTCTGAAGATCAGGCCAAGTGGGAGCATGTATAGCAGGAAAAGAATGGGTCATAGCACAGACCCTTGTGGGACACCACAGGTTAATGTGAACTCTGATCTTGCCTCACAGAGAGAAACATACTGCTTGCGGTTAGAGAGGTAAGAGGTGAACCAGTTCAAGGCAGTCACAAAGATGGCAGTGTGCTCCTAGGCGCTAGAGTAGAATGGAGTGATCTACTGTGTCAAAAACAGGTAGACGGCCTCTGGTAGTTTTCATGTTTAATATAATTTCTAACAAACTAGCAGGTGTCACCAGTGTAGTCAAAAACAGATATTAGGGTTACAAGATGGAATGTTCTCTCTAATTTTGCTGATTTTATTATTGAAGAATTCAGCAAATGTATTGCAATGTTCAGAGGTTACACTAGGAGGGCCAGAGTCTGTAAGTTGGAGGAGGCAACTGATGTGGTTAAATAATGTCCTTCGATTATCTTTGCTATTCTCAATTAAAGAAGAATAGAAACTAGAGTGGGCTGCTTTAAATGCTTTAAAATAACCATTCAGGTGGTCTTTATAGGCCAGTAGGTGGACAGTTAAGCCAGTGTGTGTGGGGGGGGGGGGGCATGTCTGCCTCATTACAGTAGCTTGCTTGCTAGATAACACTAAGTAGTTCCTATGACTGTGTGAATAAGTGATAGTTAATGACAAGAAAGGAAGTACACCAAATGTACACCAAATGATTTTCTTAATATGCCTTAGTCTTCACTACTTGGTCTGCAAGTAGCTAGTTGAGTAATGGAAAAGCCACCAACAGTCAAGAATGGAGTGTAAGTAGCTAAGGTTATTGGTAACAATCTTCGCACCACATCTGGCAACTTCCTTTCTTCAGTTTAGATGGTTTGAATCATTTAAATACAGTGGGGAGAACAAGTATTTGATACACTGCCGATTCTGCAGGTTTTCCTACTTACAAAGCATGTAGAGGTCTGTAATTTTTATCATAGGTACACTTTGTGTGTAAAAACTGTGAGAGACGGAATCTAAAGCAAAAATCCAAAAAAATATGTTTTGAGTGAGGAACAGAATTTAAAAAAACCTCTGCAAATCCTTTCCAGACATAATCAGTATGATGAGCCAGCATTGTGGAAACAATTATCGCCCCCGATATATTCGACTAAACTACCTAAGAGCAGAACTGTGTCGGTCACACTGGTCCTATTCGCACTTCATTGGGCATTAATGCAAACACACTTTTTTAACCACAGCGTGTCTATATCCAACCTGGTCATGGACAATGAGAATCAAAACAAGAAATGGAACAACACATAGAACTACAGGTAATATAGACATTAACATTCACACTGGAGTCAAATGTTGTCGCGGATGTAACGGATCACCAAACATCCCAGACACAACGGGCGCTCTTCTCTCACCTTGATTTACAGCATTGCGCGTCTGTTGTCGCGTTGCATTCTGACAGCTGAAGATTTGGAGGGCAAAAAGTACAAGGATGACATCTCAGGAAGCTCCCATTGTTGAAGTTTTCGGTGTTTTTACACTGTCTATATGGTTCTTCCGATGTGCCCCCATCATCATGTCGGCCACAGTTTGGACTATATTCGCGTCCTGCTCAAAAATAAGACTGTTAACGGAAAGACGTATAAATGCAACAAAACACAAAGCATTTGACATAAAAACCTTCTATTTTACATTAGTGTAAACAAGGGAATCAATATGAGACCCAAGTTTAATTTACAGTTGAGCCCTAATTCTCAGCAATATAAAAACAAATCAACTAACCTGGAAGGATCGGATGTATTTTATGACATGGATTACATTCCTTAGTCTTTTCATCCCAGTATTTATCAGGAGAGCAAAAATTAGAATAGGTATTCATTGCGTACGGAGTACTACAAACAAAAATACTGAACACTTCAGATCAGTGTTGCCAACTCCCCAGCAAAGTAAAGTAGCTATTGGCTGTCCTACATTTTGTTAAATGACGTCAGCATAATTGTAATGGACGATGAAGAAAAATAACGTCGTGGAAGAGAAAGAAAAACACCCGAAATATGTTTAGGACTTCAAATTAACTTTGTTCTGTTGATTCTTGTTTTTGCCATTGAAATAGGCTCACTTCTCAAAATATATATACACTTTTAACTTGTAAATATTAACGATGTAAATAGACCAAAAAGAGACAAGAGAAAAAACGATAAATTCAAATGTGAAAAAAATATGGTAACTAGTCATTATCAGGCAGCTTGTGCTCATATCAAGCCACACCAGACAGCTTCAGACCATATCGGACATACAGGATGGAGTTAAGGGTCGGTTAATATCAGCTGCATCCCGGAACCCCAAATTTCACTCCAGGAGCCCACTGTTTTTTGTCCAGCATTAATCTTGTCTCTGCAGGAGAGTAGCCAGGAGCTTGGCTATTTTTTCTATTTCTCCCAGGCTCTTGTGGTGTTTTAGAGTTTTCTCTTTGCGCAAGCGCGATTCATTAGCGGTCTGGAAGCGGATTGTGGGTTTTCTCTGCTCTGTCTGCAGCTAGCAGCTGGGACTGCTGTGCGAGGCCACTGTGATGGTGGGCGCCTCTGAGTGCTTTGGGACGGCGGAGGGGATCGCGGCACCTGCTGCTCGATGAGGAGCATCCAAAACACCAGAAACGTTTCTAATAACATCAGAAGAAGTCAATAGATTTGTCGCTAGTTGCTTTTGACAAAAAAGTCGTCAAGAGTATTTGGAAAGTCTCCAGATATAGCAAGGAAGTTGCCAAATTGGAGATCCGGCATCAGTATTCTGCAGTAACGACAACGTAATTATTATTAAGTGGAAACATTCAAAATAGAAGCGCAAAAGTGTATCCGTTGCGTAGCATCTATATACACTTTTGGAAAGTTTGTGTCCCAATGTCACGGTGCCGCCTGAGCCCGCCCCCTCTGGTCACAGGAGGTCTGACTCACCGTCTTACTGGGGCAAGGCTGCGTCCTGGGGGACGTGAAGGAGGCACGTTGCACACCTGTTCTCAATTTGTAATAGTGCTTGGTATTTAATGACTGCATGTCCACGTCTCCGTGTCGGTGATTGTTGTGAAGAAGCAGATCGTTTAGTGTAAGACACCTGGCTAGGGAGCTTTATAGGAGCTCCTTCTTTTGTTGTTTTCATGAAGTATCCCGATGAACCTTTTAGCGAACTACTTCGCATTAGTTAGTGGAATTGGGTTTTGTTTCAGTGGAATCTCGGATTCTCATAAAGCATTCTTGTTTAACCAGCATTCCTGTCTGTGCACATGCTTCCCTTCAACACTCATACGATTACACCCAAATGTATTGGGAACCTACACATTACACAAACAAGAACTTGTATAACATTCCATTCTAAATCCATTACTATCGAGTTGGTCCGGCTTTGCAGCTATAACAACTTCTCTTGTGAAAGCTTTCTACACGATTTTGGAGTGTGTCTGTTGGAATTTGTCAAGAAAAGCATTGGAGAGTTCAGACACTGATGTTGGACGAGAGAGCCTGCTTCACAATCTCTGTTCTAGTTCATCCCGAAGGTGTTTGAGAGGGTTGAGGCCAGGGCTCTGTGCGGGCCAGTCAAGTTCTTCCACACCAAACTCATCCAACCATGCCTTCATGAACCTTGCTTTGTGCGCGGGGGGACAGTCATGCTGGAACTGACATTCTTCACTCAACAGAACACGTTTCTACTGCTCCAGAGTCCAGAGCTGCCATGCTTTACACCACTATACAGACGCTAGGCATTGTGGTTGGTAAAGAAAGGCTTGCATACAGCTGCTCGACCACGGAAATTCCACGAAGCTCCCGGCTCACAGTTCAAGTGCTGATGTTAATGCCAGAGGAGGTTGGGAACTCTGCAGTTATTTAGTCAGCAGAGTGTTAGCCACTTTAATGCACTATGTACCTCAGCACTCGATGACTAGGCTCTCTAACTTTACCTGGTCTTCCACTTCATGGCTGAGTTGCTGTGGGTCCACTTTGCAATAATATCACTTACAGCTGATCGTGAAATATCTCGGAGGGAAGATATTTCACAAACTGACTTTTGCATTAGTGGCATTCTATAACAATACCATGGGTGCATCCTGTAAGCTCTTTTGAATGAACCACAAGGCCTGTGGCTAATTGTGGCTAGTTGTGTGGCGACAATAATGGAATGGTAATCGTCCTTCCAGCTAACAGCTCTCTGACGAATTCAAAAAGTCCACCCCCTTGAGGATCCTGAATTTTCTTCCACATATTGTATGATAACTGAGGACATTGGAGGCAGGTCCTGTAAGTGCATTCGCAAGAATGTGTATTTTCGATGCAATCTGTGTCTTCTTCACAACACCCATGTTTTGTAGAGTTCCTTGAATTTTGGCATTAGCATTGTGTTGTTATGAGTGCCCTGGTTGCTGTTTGAACCTGATCCCAGTGACCAGGGATTACTCAGTAGTGACGTGCCCCTGGCACTTCCCATTACAACAATTTCACACAACAAACAATGTACTTGGATACATATCCCTCACTTTTTACATTGCTATTACAACATATAACCTAACCATTGGTTCGGTAAATGTGTCTATTCTGACTCACCAACCACTGCCAGAGGAAACCAACTCCCAAATGGGCGTGCACTGTCAGCAATCTTCACCTCTTGACCATGTCTGTATAAGGTATTGTATAACAAACTGCTGGTATCAATTATGGTGGGGCCCCATACATTGCGGTTAATCACAGCAAATTGTGGGCTTAATAGTTTTTTATCCATTCCCCACCCTAATATATGTACCTATAGGTTAATAGTCAGTATATAATTTTAAATGCAGGGCCCTTTGTTTCTTAATGCATCAAATGTTTTCAATAGGTGACAGGTCTGGACTGCAGGCAGGCCAGTAAAGCACCAGTGCTCTGAGATGATGGGCCCATGCTGTTGTAATACGTGCAGTTTGTCATTGCATTACTAAAACAAGCAAGGACTTCCCTGTAAAACACGTCATCTGGTTGGCAGCATATGTTGCTTCAAAACCTGTACATATTGTTCAGCAACATGCCATAAGGGTCCCCTCCCCCTTTGCCCAGAGGACGCAAAATCCATGACTCCTTAAAGCAATAATCAATAAAAAACAGCGGCTGTGGCAATTGGAGAATGGGTCCTATTAATGTTATTGAATATAAACCTATTAGCTTTGTAATAAATCATACTTTAGGTACACTTTTTAGAACAGAAAGCAGTCCTTGTATGGTAAGAGTTCAATACCCCTGGTGCTAGAGGTACTGCACAGGAAAGCCTAAAGCCAAAGCCTAAAAATCCCATTTAGTGGAGTGTAAACTCTAAATCGGGGTGCCCAGACTTTTTCCTATGAAGGGCCAAAAATCATACTTAACTGAGGGCCCTAGTTTGGGCACCCTTTAGGCACCCCTGCTCTACAGGCCAAAAGAGGGGATGGAGTGAGCAGAAAGAGGAGGGATCAAATGAGAAGGAAGGTGGGGGCTTCGTCATAAACACTATCTAGGAGTGAACAAATGTAATGGAAGCCAGGATGACATCAATCTTCTGTGATATCTGATGCTCCTAGCCTTCCACATTCATTGATTAGGGTCAAGTAGGTTATGGGCACTCAAATCAAACAAATGGATTTCAATTTAAAAAAGTAATTTATTTGTTAAGTTTACACCACATTTCAAAAGTTTGCAAGCACATTTTGCCAATTAATATAACATCCAATTGACCAGAAACACAGTGCATAGTAATTGTACCTGCGAAACAGCAGTCTCAAGGCCAACCTTGAAGAGGCAACGCTGAGATGCAGACCTTCTAGGCAGAGTTGCAAAAAGCTATATTTAACACTTGCCAATAAATAGAAAGGATGATGATTGGCAGAAGAACACAGACACTAGACAAAGGAAGACCTTTGCTTAGAAGGCCACCATCCCGGACGCTGAGACTGTTATTTTGGGAACTGTTTATTAAGCTAAGGACCGGTGAGGCATCTGTTTCTGTTTCTTTTCTATTCTGGTTTAAGACAGTTTGTGCTGTTCTGTGAAGGAAGTAGTATGTATTGTGGTAAGAGCTCTTCAGCTTCCTTGCACATTTTTGCATGACATTTTTGCCGTCATTACAAGAACAGATGCTAAAAAAACAGCACTAGTCTAGAAGAACCGTTTTGTTGCTCCTTAATCACCACAACAGTTTTCAGAGGTGCTAACATAATGGCAAAAGCGTTTTCTGATGGTCAATTAGCCATTGGAACACAGGAATGATGGTTTCTGATACTGGGCCTCTGTGCGCCTATGTAGATATTCCATTGAAAATCAGCTGTCCAGCTGCAGTAGTCATTTACAACATTAACAATAGGTCACTGTATTTCTGATCAATTAGAACATATTTTAAGGGATAAAATGCATACAATTTTATTTTCTTTCAAAAACAAGGACATTTCTAAGTAACCCCAAACTTTTGAACAATACCTGTAACTGTATTACCTTATTTCAAATGGACAGTTGATTGTTAAATGAGATTGCTGTTTCTATCTAGTAAATTATATTTTAATAATGCCAAGGAATGTGGATTACTTTAATGTTGAATGGATAATTCATAGATCTTATTGTATAGGTTTATAGGTTACTGTTTCTTTGTTTTTGGGTGGCAGGATCTATATTCAATACAAAAACAGGCCACTTGACAAATGAGTGCATTGATTACATCAATGCTGTCATCAATATTGCAAGAGGCTAAATGAAAATAAATACAAATCACATTTCATAAATACACATGTAAAAAAGACAAGGATTTGTATACAATAAAATATATTTCATGACTATAAATTGGTATAGAGCTTGAGGAAAAAGACCTGAAAAAAGGCTTGCTTGTATTCCAGAATGTTGAATACAATTACATTCAAACGTTCTCATCCAGTGGTTGTTCCTTTGATAGATATTTGAGGAAAAATATTGATGAACAATTGATGTCTACTTTTGAGGACTCTTTCCGGCATGTGCCTAAACACCGGTACACATCTGCAAACACCGCGTTTACTTTTTTGCGGCACTTGATGTATAATCGACAAAGGAGAAAAACGTTTAAGAGTGTGTGCTGGAAAGGTACTGTGAAATTGTACCCATGCTTCTGCAATATGGGCACTGGCTTAGACCTCTGCACCGCCCTAGATCTCACAAGTAAACACATGTTGATTTCCACACTGGTAGTTGATGTCGGTTTGATATCCTTTTTCTGTAGAAATGCCTACCCACTGAAGGACCACACACAGATGCTATCTGCAGTTCGTTTTTACATAAGTCTATTTTTACTCTTTCTGTGCTTGTCATAGTTGTTCCAGAGAACATTGTAACCGTTTTGCCATCATAATTAAACAAAACACTTATGCAGATATCTTGTTTCCGATTGTAATGTAATACTTTGAGTTGATTTGTAGTTTTTCAGAGTGTTTTGGAATGTATTGTACTCAGTTATCACCAGAGATATATACACTGCTAAAAACATTGAGGGAACACTTAAAACACCACAGGTCTTGATAAACCAAATGTCTTAAAGTTGAAAATCTTTACTGTACATTGTGTAATTCGCTTGGACAAAATGATGTAACAATGGTCTATGGAAACCAAAATCACCAAACAATTTAGGGCTGGATTCAATGGTGTTCTGGGGTATTTCCACACTAATACATAACGTCCCTGAGGTTCTCAGTTGGATTCAGGACTGGGGTAAAAGAAGGAGCCAGTCAATGACATCAATGCCATTGCTATCCAAGAACTGCCTACACATTCCGGCCACATGAGGCTGGGCATTGTGGAGGTCTGTGCGACCCTCCAAGGATATGCCTCCCCAGAACATCACTGACCCACCCGCCAAACCAGTCATTGTGGATAATGTTGCAGGCAGCAAAACATTCACCACAGCATCTCCACAGTTCCACTAGAGGATGTCTGGCTCTCATGCCACCCTTATGTAGTCTGTCTCTGACAGTTTGGTCAGATACATGCACACCAGTAGACCGCTGGAGGTCATTTTGTAGGGCTCTGGCAGGGCTCCTGTTCCTTATCACACAGAGGAGCAGATACTGGTCCTGCTGCTGGGTTAATGCCCTGGTATTTCCTCTTGATACCGTGTTGGAAGACACAAACCTTCTTGCGATGGCATGGATGTGCCCTCCTGGAGGAGTTGGACTGTCTATGCAACCTGAATGGGCTGTTGCTACCAGTAGTGAGAAGGACACAAACAAAGTATCAGTCCGGAAGGATAAGGAGAGAGAATTTGTTTGTGGCCACCACCTGCAAAACCATTCCCTTTCGGGGGTTGTCTTGCTGTTGCCTCTCCAGTGCACCTGTTGTCACTTTCATTTGCACCAAAACAGGTGACAGTGATTCACAATTGCTTATAACCTAACTGGACAGATTGATATGCCTAAGGTTTATTAAATTTGACTTATTCTTTAAAGATGACATTTTCCCTTTTTGAACAGTACATATATGTACACCCACACACACACACACACACAATTAGGGTCACCTACACGCACAAAAAGAGTATAAATAAGGCCTGTAAAATATATGAACTGCTCTATTAAAATATATGTTTATAATTTGTGCCAAACAGCCCAGTGTCATTCAACCTAATATTTTCCTAATCCTATTTTACACTTGTAAGACCTGACAACTATTAGATGACAATGCTGTTTTCTGCTACACTTGACAGGATCAGGACAAAACATTCATTTGGCAATATGTAAACTTCTAAGAATATTTGTGGAACAAAAAACCCAAATTATTTTTACTAGGGAGTAAGTCGCCTATTTTACCCCACTCTCCATGTATCTATCCTGTGTTTCATGTTTAGTGGAGAGTTAGGAAAGGGGGATGTATGGGATGTAGAGTCTTCAGATGTAGTCGTGGGAGAATTGTGATAATACTGTGCTTGATTATCATGCTGCTAAAGCGAGACGTGTTTTACATTCTGTTGTGAGAGAGTCTCCCTCTAGTGGTGAACATATCATTTTTTGTTCTGTGAGTACATGGACAGCTGCCCAAATGAATGACGTTTCCATTCTTGTACAATACAAATTCAGAAAAGGTTTTTCTTAGGGGTTTCCTGAGATGTAGTCGTGTTCATTACACATGTATTACTTTAGCCTGAGCATGGAGCTCGCTCAGCTGTGGCAGGTGTACAGGTAGGTGCGGCCAATGGTCCAGTCGGGGGGGAAGTCCTGCAACGGGTGATCCTTCAGGTGTTTCTGCATGGCAGCCAGGCTGCTACAGAACTCCAGGCAGGCAGTACATTGGTAGGGTGTGGCCCCTCCGTGGGTCCTCAGGTGCTTGATCATGGCTGAGTAATCCCTCGATCGCTGACCACACAGACGACACTCAAACGGCTTCTCACCTGGGGATGTTTAGTGTACGTTATTTACCAGAACACCGGCAAAGAAGGACATTAATATAGATGGAACTCCCTTCATTGCAATACATTTTTAGGTGACTCTACCTGACCACCTAACAAGTGACCTTCCCCTATACACAATGTATTTCTAGACCATCTCACATATTACTGTCCAAAACGATTACCTGTTATGGAATGTAAACCATCTCACTCATAACTGTCCAAAACGATTAACTGTTATGGGATTTAAACCATCTCACTCATTACTGTCCAAAACTATTAACTGTTATGGGATTTAAACCATCTCACTCATTACTGTCCAAAACTATTAACTGTTATGGGATTTAAACCATCTCACTCATTACTGTCCCAAACTATTAACTGTTATGGGATTTAAACCATCTCACTCATAACTGTCCAAAACTATTAACTGTTATGGGATTTAAACCATCTCACTCATTACTGTCCAAAACTATTAACTGTTATGGGATTTAAACCATCTCACTCATTACTGTCCACAACTATTAACTGTTATGGGATTTAAACCATCTCACTCATTACTGTCAAAAAACTAGTTAACTGTTATGGGACGTAAACAATCTCACGTATTTCTGTCCAAACCTTTTAACTGTTATGGGATTTAAACCATCTCAGGCATTACTGTCCAAACCTATTAACTGTTATGGGATGTAAATCATGTTGTAGAAATGTACTAAGCTGATATACTGATTCATTATAATATTGTTTAGAAGAGAGAAAAATCACTAGCTAAGTACTCTGTTGATAATAAAGTACTGTATAGCAATAGAAAATGCAAGATGTGCTGATATAAAGTTAAACTATTGAAAGGGATGCCTTGGCTGATGGAGACTGATAGTTTTCCTTAAAGAGCTGCTATTTTGCACGTTGTCACACTTTCTTGCCAATATAAAAGGAAATATTTCTGAGCTGCACCTGTGAGACATTCCACTGGTAACTTTGTTGCTGAGATTTCTCTCTACTTGCAAATGTATTAGAACTGTTATTGTGGTAGCGTATTTTTAATCTCTGTTTTGTCTTAAAGAAGTCTTGCTAAGTGTACTTTATATTTCTGTCAACCATCTCACGTATTACTGTTCAAACCTTTTAAACTGTTATGGTATGTAAACCATTGCATTTATTACTGTCCAAACATATAAACTGTTATTGGAGGCCTCAACTATTAGGTGAAATGACCTTGTCTTAGGTCTAGGTCATGTACTAACTTTTCCCTATGTCAGATCCACTGAATGTCGGCAATAACAGTTGGATAATCCAAACTTCTCTGACAGGGATTATGCTATTATTTTATCTCTTCACTCCTGTAGAACATATCAAACAGGGTCCCTAAAGCATTGATTCTTGGCCAAATTCAATTAACCCTTTACATGACGATCTTTCCTTCAAAAGCAAGTAAGTAAGTTTAACTTGTTAGACAACTGTAGCTATACAATGTCTTTAAACATAGAAATAAGTAATGCCTTACATTATCTAGCCGAAAGCATGTTGTTCAGTTGACTTTCATGCCGGTTATTGATTAAGGTGATATTATTTATTTGAACACTTCTACCTAGGTTTTAAAACCTCTCACAGTTTATCATAGTACATTGCACTTTATTACAGGTTCTTGTTTCAGCACACATCACTGATCCCCATCAGAAATTAGGCTGGCCATCATTGACATCATGTAGATCTATGACTTTCACTATTTCTGTTTTTAAAGCACAAAAATGACCACCATCATTTACTAATCTGCTGACATACAGAAGTATAAACTATCAAACACGGTCACAGGGATGGTTAAATCCAGAGATACCTGCAATCTCCACTGAGTAAGGTTCGACAAGCTTTTAGTTTTTCATCACCTAACATTTAGAGTCGGAGTCAAGCCCTGAGCTGTCTTCGGAGGGAAATCATTTGCATGCAGTTTTTACCGGTGGCCTAGAAAAACTGGAAACTCATCGGCGATTCCATTATCCGTAGTTAGACTGAAGAATCAGCCAGCGTGTTGTTAATATTCATGACACTAAATATAACTTTACTCGCAAACACAACGCTGGTTTTCATTCTTTTGAAGTTGTACTCATAAAAGCTAACCAAAGCTGGACCCCAATGTCTCAGCCTCAAGGTTTTTGCTGCTATATTACTGGGGGAGAAGGCTCGCTCTCTAGTTCTTCCTTGTCTCCTGCTCCGTTCAAACTTAAGAGGAAATGAGATCTTAGCCCACACCTCTGGAGTGCCAGGCTGGAAAGACCGTTTGCTGCGTGTTGCAGATCCAGTTGCTGCCTGATGATTCCTTCTGCCTCAACACCCCCCCCCCCCCCCCCCCCCCCCCCCCCCCCCCCCC
>JACXGK010003015.1:8802-48738 GCA_016801125.1 Novumbra hubbsi | reverse complement strand
AAAAGTAGATGAGAAATATCTGGGTGAGACAACCTATGTAAGTTACTACTTGAGAGTCAAATACAACTGTCCCAGTTCCTCAACCAACTGCACACAATAGAGTACAAAGCAGTAAATACAGTTGTGAGCATTATCACATGCTGGTAAACATAAAGCATTTCAATAAAAAATACAAATGATGAAAGATTAAAACACAGTAGAAAGCCTCAAAGTATAGTCTAAAACAAGTGTTCTTTTTATGTTATGGTTTGTTGATACATAAAGCATTTCAATAAAAAATGATTAAACCACAAAGTAGAAAATCTCAAAACATAGTCCAAAAAGTCAAACATTTAATCTTCTGAAGATTTGTTCCTGATTATTCTTATGGTTGATGTGTATTTGCCCTCATATATTTTTAATGTTCTCTGTACTGACAGACTGAGTAAACCACATCCGATTGCCAAATCATACCATGATATGACACCTCACCAGTCACAGCATCTTTCTTTTATTGGAAATCTGAATATCTAAACTGCCACAGCAACATCTGAGATGCATGAGGTAATGACACAATGCCCTGAGGTCTCATCCCTAATGCGACTACATCGTTGAATCTACTATCATCAGTTTTAACATGTTCAATACTAGGGGATGAGGAGGACCTTTTGTTATCAGTCTAGTTTCTAACTTGGGATGGGGTAGGGAGGGAGAAATCTAGCATTCTGGGTAATGATAACGCTTTGACTATGGTTGCCTCTAACACACTGGGGTTATTGTAAGTAAGTCAACCAGGTATTAACTCCCAACAGTGTTAATTCCACTTGTAATGTGGATAAGGTGTATGTAAAAGCAGACGCAATGATCACAATGTATGATTCTGAAAAAAGTAGCGTTTATGGTGCAGACGAGTTATCGTCGAACTAAGGTGAGACAGTAGAATATCCAACGGAATCTTAATCCTCCTCGGAGGTCAAAACAAACATAAAGCACTAATGAGAACAACGCTCTACACACAACGCTTCCTCCTACGTACTCCGATAGTCACAGAAATAATAACCAACAAGAAACCCCAGCCACAACTTTTGCCTAAATTGCGTCACTGATACAATTCAAATCAGGTGCATATCGTTCATGTCCTTTGGGAGACCACACAGGTGATCCTGAACGTGGCCTGACGGGGGCCGGATCCACCTGCGGCTCCTGCAGCGTCCACGGCACGTCCTTGTGGTCGACCCCTAGGGTTTAGAGCTGACTGTCGTAACGGCAGACCACAGAACCACACCCTATCACCCAGCTGAAAAGACGGAGCCACACGTCTTCTGTCTGCCTGCCTATTCTGCCTACTGTGGAATTCGTTATTTCTAAGAGATAGTAAGGCGCAGGGTTAATAGGTTACTTGGGACATTCCATAAGAAGGGGGGGGTCAGGAAGTTAGGAGAATAAGACAAAGGACACTGTGTACATGGAAACCTATGAATTGACTTCTAGCTTGACCCCCGCACATGGGACTGATAAAGTGACCCAGGAAGGAGAGGAGGGGAGTCAGGCCAGAGGGGTCCTGTAGACTTGGGTAGGGTAGGGAGGGAGGGAGCAATCTTGCATTCTACTGAAGAACTGTGGAATTACCATAAGAGTCTAGTTTAAAACAATAGAAGCGTTCTGGGTAATGATAACGCTTTAACTATGGTTGCCTCTAGCTCACTGGGGTTATTGTAAGTAAGTTGTATTTTTAAACACTGCAATAGGTATTCATTCCCCACAGTGTTTATTCCTCTCCTGAATTAACAATTGAAATATGACAATACAAATCTACAGTTATGCCTCTGGCACACAGATTTAGGGGGATACAAATAAAAACATCTCATTTTAAATGGCTAAATGTTTAAAAAAATATTAAGAAAAAATATTTTCAGACAGGATTTAAGTGATCAGTATTATGGCAAGTCTAGGGATTTCTAGCATTCTTTCTAGCTCTGCATAATGACTAATCGCAATCTCACCAGCCTTTGTCATCACTCTCAGAACGGTCAACAGACTAGACTATAATAGCCTGTTCTCCACTCTAAGCTTTTGGGAACTGAGGAAATAATTTGCTGCAAAGTGAAATGTTTTCTCATTCTTGCCTGATCTAGTATTGTTGTAGACTTGAAGCATCTTGGTCTGCTCTTGGGCTGAACTTGCTAGGACAGTCTGACCTGGGCATGTTGGCAGCTGTTTTAAATGTCATCCACTTGTAATTTTTTTTCGGAACAGTAGAATGGCTGAGAAATGGCTTAAAAATATAGAAATGTAGAGTTCTGGAATGGCCAAGTCAAAGCCCGGACCTTAATAGTATTGAGATGCTTTGTGATGATTTGAAACGGCTGTGCATACAAGAAACCTCTCAAACATCACACAGCTGAAAAAGGTCTGCATGGAAGAGTGGGAGAAACTTTCTCCCAGTTGTTTTCAGAGACTAGTAGATAGTTAAAGGTATGTCTTATTAAGGTTATGGGCCAAAGGGGGGATTACCAGCTATTAGGGTGTCTTAACGTTTTCCACAGTAGGAACTGTTTATAAATCTTTTGTTAAATAATTGATTTAATGAATAAAATGTTGTGTAATATAATAAATATGAATTGTCAGATGAAACTAGACAACGACTCATATTTCAATAACAAAATGTTTTAATGTGAGTCAGAGCTTCATGTAACATAATGAATAAATAAACCAAATTCATACGTTGATCTAAATAAATGTTTAGAATTAAATAAATTCATAGATTTATTATATAACGTTACGGCTAAGCATCTGTCTAACTTTATGTCGAGGTTATGTAAGGTTAGAGTTATATAGAAAAATAATACCAATGACAATAAGATAACAACAGGAGATCATTTTGGGCTAAAGATATAAGCTAACGGCAAACTGGCGGAGTGATTATAGAGGGTTACATTCTGTGCTGCTGATGGAAACTACTGAATGCATGTTGCAGGGCAAGTTTATTGTTACATTTCATACACAGGGCAATTAAGTGCTTTATATTAGAAAAAACATATCAATAATAGATGTACTTTTAGGCATAAAAGACAAAGCATGAAAATAAAAATATCACTTTTTAGCTGTCTAAAAGATTATAAAAATATATTATTTTTTTTTTGCCAGGATATAAAAGTGATACATTTTGGGGCCTTCTAGGTCTAGGGTTTTCTGTTAGTGTTTCTAGCTCTGTGCTGAATAACGACTAATCACCATCATACCAGCCTTTGTCATTACTCTCAGAAAGGTTACCAGACCGGATCCTGATGGCGTGTTTGGGAACTGAGGAAATGAAGTGAAAGGTTTTTCCATTCTTGCCTGATCTAGGATGGTTGGACACCTCTTTAAGCAGTCTGTTCTTGGGCTGAACTTGCTAGGAGGGCCTGGGCATGTTGGCAGTTGTTTTAAATGACATCCACTTGCAAATTACTTTCCGGACAGTGGAATGGTTGAGAAATGGTTTGATATTCAGATGCCTTTGAGATGCTGTGTGATGATTTGAAACGGAATGTGCGTGCAAGAAACCCCTCAAGCATCACACAGCTGAAAAAGGTCTGCATGGAAGAGTGGGAAAACCTTTCTCCCAGTCGATGTCAGAGACTGGTAGACAGTTATAGGAAACATCTTATTGAAGTTATCAGCCAAAGGGGGTATTACCAGCTAATAGGGCATAGGGTGTCCTAAATGTTTCTTCAGTATGAAAATACAATTAATTAACTGTTGTTAAATAAATGATTTCATGGTTAAAATGTCATTGTTTTTGGTTCAATTACATCCATTTTATCTATATACATTGTTTGACAGAAAATCAAATATACATATGTCCATATTTTTTTTTAAAGTATTCATATTTGATGGGGTGTACACATTTTGACAGTAATTGAAGCGAAACCGCGAATCTGAGTCAGTAATATCAAAGTTATATAGTAATTATGAATTGTAACCAAAAATGTTCTGACAAAAGCAAAAAGACCAAAATGACTAATATTTCAAAAAATTCATGTTTTAATGTGAACCAGTAACATAAATAAAACAAAATCAAAGGCTGATCTATATAAATATTGAGATTTAAATAATAAAATATTTATTGTATAACGTTACGGCTAAGCATCTGTCTAACTTTATGTCGAATGTGAGTTAGTGTCATTCCATATATAATAGGATTTACCAGAGGAGGCACAACTATAAACTCCACAGCCAAGATATTTTCCAGGGCCGGTAGGTTGGTTCTACTGCCATAGCGAGAGTACAACCCATCGATGAGGAGAGAGATGATAAAGTTGGTCAGGGTGATAAGATGAGGCAAACATGTCTGAGTGAACTTCCTCCTCTCGATTTGGGACTGCAAACATGCTTTGATAATTTTCACATAAGAAATTAGGATTAGCATTGATTGACAAAAGTGGTACAACAGGAGCATCATACTGTAGGGGTCAACCATAGTGGGGTCACCACATAAAAGCTTCACAATTGTCCCTGTTGAGCAGAAGAGGTTATCAATGTCAAAACCGCAAAGGCGTAATCTGGCTAATAAAACCAAACCAATGCTGCGTTCTAGCAATGAGAAAAGCCACACTAGAAGAAGCAGTGTCCTCACTTTTCTAACAGTCATAATTGAATGGTAGTGTAGTGGCTTGCAGATAGCAACATATCTGTCATAAGCCATTACTGTCAAGTTGGTGTATTCACAGTTAACATAGAAGTAGATGACAAAATTCTGTGTCAGGCACCCAATGTATGTTATCACATGAGAGTCAAATAAAATGTCATAAAGTATCTTTGGGTAGAAAGATGAAGCACCAATGATCCCATTAATAAACAGATTACAGAGGAATACATACATTGGGTCCAGAGACATTTTCTCCTTAACAATAGTAAAAATCAATGTTAGATTCAGAGAAATGGTGAAGAGATATAGGATAAGGATAAATACAAAGTAGATGTGTCTGTTTGTCTGCGTCACGTTCAGTCCATGCAGCACAAACACTATCTCCTGGGAGGAGTTGAACAGAGATGTCATTAGTCTTTACAGGAACAAGGAAAGATCAGTTCATCCACATTTCAGACATTTAAAGACAATCAACTTCTTCTTATTATTATTAAAACCTAAGTTAGATATAAAAAACGAGAAAGAAATCAAGTTCTCCTTAAGATAAGTTATAGTTTTTCTTCTGTACGATCTTGGTACTGATGGTCATATTATGTCACCACCCCCTGAGCAGGCCAGATCATCCCTGGGTATGTCACTTCTCCCTTCTCTGAATCAGTCTTTTATTGGGTGGCATCAGAGGATCTGATACGTCATCACAACATGTGAGCTGCATAGAGTATTGACACACAGCTCCCTCTGAGGTTGGAGTACTAATGAGACACCACCAAGGAGACCAATAATCAAGTACTTTGACCTGATTTAAACAAAAAACATTTATAAAGACAAACAGTTAGATGTTTTACCTAATTAACTGCATGTGTTTTGAAGTTAAACATTTATTTTGATGCGTGCCATGCAATACAAACAAGTTGTAGAACCTTTTGTACATTGAGAACAAATAATGTTTCTGACCCAACATGAAGAAAATAAAACAAAATATTGAAATCCACCCATTACTTTGGTGCGGAAATATGCATGCATTTTTTACAGTACTAAAGAGCGAAGTTGGCCGTCTGATAGACAATCAGGTCTTAACAAACCCATTCTTCATGGGACATTTATTAGAACTTACAGAAATTTGCTTTAAAATGACAAAGATATCCTGTAAGAACATATACAAACTCAAGAAATTGTTGTAAAATATTATAAAGATTATAAAGATAAAATTATTACACCAGTGGGCCAACATCACCTAACTCTGTGTGCCTTGCCACGCCCCCTGCCACGCCCCTGCCACGCCCGCGGCCTATACTACTTTTTGTTCCAGGAAAAAACCTGTTATGTTCATCTGACGATACATTTAATCTAGATTTCCAATACTCAAATGATTACTGGCTGTTTCTACATATTGTCATCAATCACTCAGCACAGGCAGAAGTGGTTTAGTCCCAGAAAGACAGGCCAATGTATTAAGGGGATCAGGGTTCAGGCAGGCAAACGGTAAAAACACAGTTATCAAATACAGGCAGGCAAAGGTATTGACACACTAGGCAGGTGGGTAGTCAAAAGGGCAATAATACAAGGCAGGCAAAATTGTACAAAGGGTGAGCTGGAGTTGGTAGACTATAAAGGCTGAACTAAAACATCTAGACAGGCTAAGTATGCTGTGTGACAAACAACAGTATCTTACTATGAGCTAGCCCGATTGATGCAAATTTGCGTCAAAAAATCAATGCGATACATTTCTATTCATAACTCCGGATTGCCTAAAGATAGAAGCCTAACGTGTCTATTTTCGTAAAGGGAAAGCCTTCCAAATCTCGACTACAACAACACGAAAAAAATGCACGTGTTGCATTTCGATTCATATCTCCGGAAATATTAAAGATAGAAGCCTACGGTTCTTTTTAAGTTGTAGGGGAGAATCTTATGCAACGAATAACATGTCGTTTATGTATTTCTGCAAAGAAGAAGCCTTTCATATCTGGACTGAAACCTCTTAGAGGCAATTCTGGGTCGAAAAGCGCACCTGTTACATATCTATTTATATCTCTGGAATTATTAATTATGGAAGCCCACGTTTTTTTCCATGATGTAGGGGACATTGCTGCAGCTGCAAAGAATGACATGTCGTTTGTGTATTTCTGTAAAGTAGAAACCTTTCAAATCTCGACCACAAAAACACTGTTTTTCATGATGGCAAAGAAAAAACTATTCCTTTTTTCAGGGGTTAATCTGATCTGATCTGAATTTGAATCTGTTTTGATTTTTGGATTAAATGATCCATCACACTGATACAGGGATCCTAAATTGTCAATTTTGGTTGATATTGTACAATTTTCTGAAGCAATAATGCAGAATACTTGTATATTATGTTACATGTTCCAAAAATACATTTTTTGTGTGGTTTTGAACCCCTGGTGATGTCCATATGTGACATAATCAGCCTTACCTATTAGAGAATACTTTGGCCTTCTCAATAAAAGCAACTACATGTCAACATACATTTTTTGTATTCTCTTCACATACTGTTACTAATAAACTCATTAAGTCTTCCAAACAATGTTAACTATTCATCCTTCTTTCAGTTATGGGGTTTCAGAGTCCAAAATGTAATGGACATCATTCTAAAACAAAGGATAACCTCCTCAGAGGTCAAAAGGTCAAGGTTCTGACAGGCAGATTTAGGGTTCCCAATTGACCCAGAGGGCTAGGAGGGTTAATGGACTAAGTTGGAAACGTTAGTATGGTGCAGGTGTGTGACACAGCAAATAACAAAAGACAGAATAACAAAGCTGATAACAAAAGACGCAAGTTACATTCAAGATAATAGAAAACAAACAGAAATAAAATACAATAATGTAGGAAATGTGAAAATAAAACAAAAGAGGAAGACATTACATATACTTTTTGAATTGTTAGTTTCAGTGATCCACCGAGTGGGACTAAATCCTTTTTTGCCCCAATGTACATGGTAGCTATAAAGACATTTTGTTTTTCAAAAAGTGCTCATTATTCCGTCTTGAAGATAATGTTAGGTAAAATTATTCTACATATTTTTTTCTGTAAGGGAATCTCATGTCAACAGATTACATACACAAATAAAATACATTTATGTAATATTGGCCAATCTTACAAAAAGCATAAACAAATGTACAACACACAATTACACAAGATCAATAGTTATATTTGGGCAGCAACCTTACGTTTGAACATCAGTCTAACACTATTCCGAATATGAGTTAGATTCATCCCATATATAATAGGATTCACCAGAGGAGGCACAACTAGAAACTCAACAGACATGATATTCCTCAGGGCCAGAAGACTGGTGTTGCTGCCATAACGAGCATAAATCAAATCAAAGAAAATAGATATGAAGAAGTTAGCCAGGGTGATTAGATGGGGCAGACAGGTCTGCATAAACTTCCTCCTCCCTGCCTGGGAACAAAAAGATACTTTGATTATGTTTACGTAAGAAATAAATATAAGTACCGCTTGAGAGAAGTGAGAAATCATGAAAATGTAACCAGTAATGTTGTTCAGACTAGTGTCAACACATGACAGCTTCACCACTGCCCAGTTTGTGCAGTAGAGTTTATCAATGTCGACACCACAGAGGGGTAACCTTGCTAATAATACCAAACCTATTCCACATTCCATTAATGAAAAAAGCCATGTTAGAAGAAGTAGCATCCACACTTTCCTAATAGTCATAATACAGTGGTAGTGTAGTGGCTTGCAGATGGCAACATATCTGTCATAGGCCATTACAGTCAGGTTAGTACATTCACAATAAATATAGAAAAAGATAACAAATATCTGGGTCAAGCATCCAAGGTATGTTATCCTATGAGAGTCAAATGAAATGTCATAAAGTAACTTTGGGTAGAAAGATGAAGCTCCGATTATCCCATTAATACACAAATTACAGAGGAATAAATACATTGGATCATGCAGCATTTTCTCCAGAACAATGGTAAAAAACAGTGTTAGATTGATAAAAATGGTGAATAGATATAGGGTTAGAATGAATACAAAGTAGACTGGTCCATCTGTCTGTGTCAAGTTCAGTCCATGCAGCACAAACACCATCTCCCGGGAGGAGTTGAACTGGGATGTCATTGACAGCAGAAACACAGAATGCTGTACTATATATTTCAATATGAATATGATGGCAACATAGCAGTAACTGCCAAGCACACAGCAACACTGTCCGACACACAAAATTGATTGTTCTCTTTCAAAAAGTCCCCAAATCGCCTAAAACACAAATATTACAAAGTATGGAACTCAGAGTTAAGAAAATACATTTTCAGTACAAAACGGTCTGAGTTGCATAAAAATGATGCATAAAATGCAAATTAAACAATTTCTCCAAAAAAGTTAAAGTGTAGTATCCCTGTGTGGTATCGTCTCTGTAAGGCAGATTGGAGCAGTTTACCTCTTACCGACCAGACCAGATCATACCTGGGTATGACAATCCTCCATTCCAAGCATCTCTCTTTTTTATTGCGTAGATTTATTGCGTAAACTCCCTTAGTGACATGTGATGTGAAGATGCGAGGTGTCGATGTACACGGTTGACTCTTGGGAATCATTTGATAATGACATGAGGATCTACATTTTCAATCTTTGTCTTACTTGTAAGAGTCTCACTAATGGATGTTAATGTGACCCTCATTAAAGGTCTACTTTAAACTTCTGACATTTTGTTATTGCTGTTTTTTAGAACACAACTAAAGGTGATATTTGATTCTTCAACATTCTAAATGACACACTTGTAAAGGACATTATATAAACCTGGTCCTCTGATATTCATGTAATTTCGTAAAAAAATTGCCAGTCAATATGTTTTTCAAGAGTATGGAGTAATACGGGTTTCAGGTTTGACAGTCTTTTGTCAGATATGCTTATCTTACAATCACATCACATCATATATTACATTTAGTAATGGAGAGTCCAATTGTCTGTGGCCACTACCTGCAAAATAACATTCCCTTTTTGGGGGTTGTCTTGCTGTTAACTCTGCAGTGCATCTGCTGTCTCTATTTCCTTCATAAGTTGTGTGTGGAATACAGAAGACAATGTATAGGCCATATTATAGCAACAACAATTCAAATAATCAAAAATGAAGAAATGCATTCAAAATGTCAATAACAGTAATGCCCAGGGCACCGACCTTTGAGGCATTCACCTAGACCGTGACGGGCTTACGAGGGCGGACACTACGGACCGGTCAATGAAGCTCCCCGTAGCACCGGGGTCAATCAGGGCAGTGGAGGTATAGGATGGAAAACAACCAAACAGCACAACCAAGCAGCAGAAAGGGCTCGCGATATCTGACAAGCTCAAGGCACCCACTGTGCACACCCGCACCAACTGGCTACTCACCCCTTCCCGCTTTGCGTCTGGGCCGAGGCACACCCCTTCCGGAAGTGCCCCCTCTCCCCACAGAACAGGCACGGACCATGTTAACTCTGTCGTTCTCTCTCCTCCGCGGTGAGCATGATAATCCCAGTTCCGGGGGAACAGGACGGGGCTCAGGATGGGGCTTAGGACGGGGCAAGGGGCTCAGGACGGGGCTCAGCCCTCGAGGAGGAAGGTCGTACCCGGCGCACCAACGGCTACGGTCTCGGAGCTGTCCGTCAAGGCCCGGGCGATTGGAAATAAAATGCAGCCAACAAGCATAGAATATGTGGGACCTCCTTCAAGACTTGAAATAGCATTCCTGGTGACTTCCTCATGATGCCGGTATAGTGAATGCCAGTAGTGTGCAAAGCGGTCATTAAGTGGGTTGTTTCAAATAATAATAACAAAGAAACACGTATTAATGAGTAGGTGTGTCCAAATGAAGGACTGGTACTGTATTGTTGGAGTCGTGGTGACTCCTGGACTGGCTACTGTCTTGGGTTCAATATTTACTCAGGTTGGGGGAATAAGTAAGTCTATAAGCGTAAAATCTTAGACTATAATATTGCATTAAAGCACCATTAGAGATCAATCTTGTCATATGATGCAGGTGTAGCTGTCAATTTCCACATGACTCAATAGCAACCATTTCAAACTGGATCCAGCAGCTTCTACCTTCAGCTTCTTGTACACAAATGCCTGGTCAGGCTCGGTCCTGACAAACTGAACCATAGGCGTGGCACGCCTGGTCAGCTTCTGCCCCATTCAAGTAATAAAATATATATTGGAACACAGTACAAAAACAATGTATAGCTGTCAATTATTGAGATTCCTCCCCAGGTCAGAATATCATATTGCATGTACATAACATGCTGTGCACTTGAAGTACTAGAAATGTGTTTTTTCTGAGTTTCTTACAGATATGGAAATATTTAACAAAAAAAGCATAATTTCTATATATAGCGCTAATTTCCTTCATACTGCAGTGTTACAGTGGAGGAAGAAAATATTTAATCCCCTGCTAATTTTGATTGTGATCTGTGTCTCACTGTTCAAATAAACCTACCACTAAAATGATTGACTGATAATTTCTTTGTCAGTGAGCAAACGTACAAAGTCAGCAAAGGATCAAATTGTTTTTCCTCCATTGTATAACATTCAATTAAAAAGCTATAATTTGGTGTGTCTATTTCTTCTCTTTTAACTGGTGGGGTGTCAATTGTATCACAGACAAGCTAATACATATACTTGTAGTAAAATCCCTTGCATTGATCTTTATTCTGATTATCTCCAGCAAATATTCTAATACAGTAAAGCCACAGTAACAACATGGACATTTTAAGAAACATTTGTCATGTACCATTTCTTTATTTGAGATGCACATTAATTACCAGCATACATTGTGTATCGGAGCATTTGCAATAATGGTTATGAGTTTTTCTAACTATAATTTCTAACAATAAATTCAAAGAAATTCATAAACATCTCATAAACAGTTGTTCATTGTATTAAATTGCTAAACTATGGAGATTTAACAAAACAAAGATAATTAACATTTTCAATTTAAATTATTTATTATAACCCAGTTGTTAATGTTTTTAAATTGACCATCTATTGAGGTTTAACAAAACAGAGATTTACAGTTTAAATGTTATTTTGTCTGAGGCACCAAGAAGATTTTGACATATTTATTACGTCCAAATTAAGTACATATGTTTAGTATTTGCATATATTTTCTCATTAAAAACTGCTTAGAGTCTGTGCCCCATTGACGACGTAAGACAAAGTATCTCTTTCTAAACACAATTACATCAAATAACAAAACAATTAGCTTAGAGCAGAAACTTTGCAGTTGAACATCTTTCTTACTTGATTCCGAATCGGACTGAGGTTCATCCCGTAAATGATTGGATTCACCAGAGGAGGCACAACTAGAAACTCTACAGCCATGATGTTCCTCAGAGCCAACAGACTGGGGTTGCTACCATAACGAGCGTACATCACATCAAATAAAAGAGATATAGAGAAGTTAATCAGCGTGATCAGATGAGGCAGACATGTCTGCATGAACTTCCTCCTTCCTGCCTGAGAACGTGAAGATACTTTAATGATGTTCACATACGATATCAGGATAAGTATTGTTTGAGAGAATTGGGCTGATGTGAAAATGAAACCGTACAGGTTGTTCAGACTGGTGTCTACACATGACAACTTCACAACTGCCCAGTTTGAGCAGTAGATTTTATCAATGTCAACACCACAGAGGGGTAACCTAGCTGTTAGCACTACTCCAAGAGTAACTTCCAGCCATGAGGAAACCCATGTTAGAAGAAGTAGCATCCACACTTTTCTAGTAGTCATAATGCAGTGGTAGTGGAGTGGCCTGCATATAGCAACATATCTGTCGTAAGCCATTGCTGTTAAATTGGTAAATTCACAGTAAACATATAAGTGTATGACAAATATCTGGAAAATGCAGCCGCTATATGTAATTACATTAGAGTCAAACAAAATGTCATAAAGAATCTTTGGATAGAAAGACGAAGCGCCAATGATAGCATTAATACACAGATTACAAAGGAATAAATACATAGGGGTTCGCAATTTTTTTTCGAATAATATGGTAAGGCTTAATGTTAGATTCAGATAAATGGTGAACAGGTAGATGATAAGAATAAATACAAAGTAGATGTGTCTGTTTGTCTGCGTCAGGTTCAGTCCATGCAGCACAAACACTATCTCCTGGGAGGAGTTAAACAGATATGTCATTGAAAGCAGAAACACAGCGCTGTTGTGCACAGGATCTGAAGAATTAGCTTTTATCTAAATGTTTCAAGTGGTCTATTTACAACCTAAAATTAACTTCATACAGCTAGTCTAACCATGTTGACAGCTCTCTTTTAACCTTGTTTTTAGTATTTTGGTTGCAGGACAACCTAAACAACACTGCTTGATATTTTATTTGAATTCCGTTGGTATATTGATAGCAGCAAAACCCCAAATCATGTTGTTTCAGTGCTCAGCTAGAGAACAGTAAAGTGGCAGTTAGTACAATACTAGACATCACATTCTGGTGTATATGAAGAAATATACTTAATACAAATATATATTTGGAAATCATTTATCTCACAGGTTGGGATAAATCGTTAAACTATTCACTGAATACATTTGATGATCAACAGAAAAATTGCATTTTAAACGTTAACTGAAGCTGATCTTTGTTTTTAAATCACCACTGATAAAATACAGTTAGCATAAAATAATAACATTAAAATTAATATTAATAACACAAATATATGGAGAAACCTTCTAATACTGAACTGTAGGAGTTAGATGATGAAATAAAGTCAATTCGAAGGCTTCAAGGTAATAAATGAATGATTACAATGCAATAAAACAGCAATAAATAATACCTTGAAGAGGATCCTTTGCATTCATGTTGACGTTGGGTCCTTAGCAGAACAAATGTTATGAGACCTCTCTCTTAACCACTCTTTTATCGAGCAGAATTTGAGTATCTGGAGACAGCGATGACATATACCACAACCTCTAGAGGTTATTTTATTGATGAGGCCACATGAAACCATTATAATGATATTCCAAAACAATAACACACAAATATGGTTGATGTTCATATTCACACACTAGCTAACATTTGTGCATGTATAATTAGTTTGCCTTTCTTTAGCAGCGGCACTTTAAATCTGTGTCAAACTGTACTTTTGACTTTCTATCTTGTAAGACATTAATGATTTTTACTAATGACACTCATATAGTTACAAACACTGAGACTTATAGTGAGACACGTGTGCAGATAAAACCACTCAAGCATCACTGACAGCAATGAGAGCATGGATCATGGAGAGGTTCATCATGAACAAAACCTGTGTTGGATTCTTCAGCAATCTGACAAGCATTTTTCTGGATGCCCCAAACCAATCAAAATCGGAGAAAATGACATAACCCCAGTCTTCAGCAGTCCAATCCCTGTACCTTTTGCAGAATATCTGTCTGTCTCTGATGTTTTTTTGGAGAGAAGTGTCTTCATTGCTGCCCTTCTTGTGAATGAATTTCTCTCCTTGAAGTTCTTGATGATCCGATCCGTGGCAGATTTAGGTGCAATCTTACAAGCAGCAATATTCTTGCCTGTGAACCAACCTTTTTGTGCCATGCAATGATGACATGTTTCCATGAAGGTAACCACGGTAAACAGCAGATTATTGCTGTCTCAGAAAAAAGAGGCAGTTTCGTTTTATGCAAACTTAGATGTTGGTTCTTCTTTCTACAGATGTTTCTTAGGTTATATAGAAACAACCCAAACTGCTTGCTGAAGCGAGCTTACTATCTGGTTCGTCTATGAGTTTCTACACATGCCGTGTAGAGGTGCTTCTAGGCACCTCTATGCTACTGTTCAGGGCTCCCCAATCAGAGACAGCTGTTGTCAGTTGTCTCTGATTGGGGAGCCTACTTAAGGTTAGTCTTTGTCCACACCCGGTGTGGTTTCTTGTTTGTATTGAGATGCCTCGGTTTGCGGTCCCCATCAAGTTTTGTTTGTATTATTTCAATTAAATTCACCTTTCACTAAAATGTATGCGCTTGGTTCTAACACCCACTATGGCCATGACAGAATAAACCACCACAAAAAGGAACCAGTTACATTTAGAGAGCGGCATTGGAGGAGAGGGGAGTATACTTAGAATGGAGATTGGGGATCAGACTCCCTCTCCTCCGATGATTCATGAGCAGAGTACGAAGACTGGGACCTCCCCGATGATGATCCAGGCTGGGGTGTCATTGTGGGGTGGAGAAATCCACCTTTCACCCTGGCTCCATGGGTCACCTCGGCACCCAGCACAGCTGCAATTTCTTGGGGGGGGCTAAACGGGTCCCCTGGGGTGCCATGGCTGGAACCTGAGGGGAGGTCTCGGACGTCTGCCAGTAATAGACAGAAGAAGGATCCTAGCACCCAGGCAGCAAAAGGCCTCTGCCTTTTTTTTTGCAACTCCTCTTACCATGGAAGAGCCACCCAGAAGAACTGAGTGACGGAAGGTCTCTTAGCCAGTTGTTGGTAACTAGTTGCCGCGACCTCGAGGCCAAAACATGGAATAAATAAGTTCCTCGTCCTCCTTAATCATTCAATGGTCCTTTTGAGTTCCGCGCCTCTCTGGCTGACGTGCTGGCAGTAGATGCAATTTAGCAAGAAAGGCCATGAAGAACAATCGACCCACAGCGGACAAGCAGTATTTTCAGTTCTGAGTGAAACTGAAAACTCACCAAATCACTGCGCCTTAAAAACAATGTAATATAACTCTAACAATGCCTGTTTGTACTGTCAGTCTTGTGGTGTGCGAGGAGGAAAGTGAGGCAAAAATTAAAGAATCAAAACGTTATACACGTTTTTGTCGTTTTTACTTGGCAAAATATGGTTTAGCACAACGCGTAGTCCACATCGATCAGAATAATAACCCCGTAAGGGGCAGAGCAAACAAGGACCTGAAACCTCCTGATGACGTCACCCGCCGACGACCCGGGCGGTCCTGAGGACGAGGAGCCAGCCAATCTGGACGGCGAGCATGGGACTCAGCGGTGAGGGAGGGATCTAAGATGTCCACTGCCCGGCCCCAGCCGCGCCCATCAGAGCCGTAACCCGCCCAGTCCACGGGGTACTGGACCCGGCCCGCCATAGCCAAGAGTCCAGGATGGAGCCCATGCTATACGGCGGTCCCCCAGCTACCTCCACTGGAGGAGGAGTCGCTACTGCAGGACTGGATCCCCCCAGCGGATCAGGAACCACCGACCTGAGTAGTGGAATGAACTGGACCATTTTCCAGAAGCGATTCAACCACACGGCGATGGCGGTGCTCCCATCTGACCGCAGTAAGTCTGTTACAAAGTCCACTGAGACGTGGGACCAGGGTTGCTGAGGTACTGGCAATGGGTGGAGCATACCCGCCGGAGCCATTTGCTTCGCTTTTGACTGTGCGCACACTGTGCATGACAGTACGTAGTGTTGCACAGTCCTTCCCATGCCAGGCCACCAATACTTCCCCCGAAGCGCCTTCAGGGTCTGGCTGATGTCTGGGTGTCCGGTAGCTGGAGTGGTGTGTGCCCAGGGCACCACCCTGCGGGGGGCGTGCTGCTGGTGCCGGGTCCCACCTCCCTGCTCGCTGAATGTCCGTGTCCATGTCCCAGGAGAAGGTCTGACGGGAGAGTGCGTCCGCCCTGACATTCTTCGTCCCTGGTCGGTATGTCAGGGTGAACTGGAAGCGTTCGAAGAAGAGGGTCCATCTGGCCTGGCGGGAGTTGAGGCGCCGCGCTGCCCTGACGTATTCCAAGTTCCGAAGGTCCGTCAGGACTGAACGGCTCCCAGGTGCCCTCAAGCCAGTGTCTCCACTCCTCCAGTACCAACTTCGCCGCCAGTAATTCACCCACGTTGTAGTTCCTCTACGCAGCCGTCTGCTTTCTGGAACAGTACGCACAGGGGTGAAGTCTGGGAGGTGCTCCGTGTTGCTGAGAGGGGACCGCCTCCACCCCAACCTTTAAGGCATCCACCTCGACCGTGAAGGGCTTACGAGGATGGACACTATGAACCGATCAATGAAGCTCCCCGTAGCACCGGGGTCAATCAGGGCAGTGAAGGTATAGGAAGGAAAACAGCCAGACAGCACAACCAAGCAGCAGAAAGGGCTGGTGATATCTGATTAGCCCAAGGCACCCACTGTGCCCACCTGCGCCAACCGGCTACTCACCCCTTCCTGCTCCGCGTCTGGGCCGAGGCACACCCCTTCAGGAAG
Organism: Novumbra hubbsi; assembly: GCA_016801125.1. NCBI lineage: Eukaryota > Metazoa > Chordata > Actinopteri > Esociformes > Umbridae > Novumbra > Novumbra hubbsi. The sequence goes on along the minus strand of JACXGK010003015.1, from coordinate 31,941 downwards.
TGCCCCCTCTACCCGCAGAACAGGCACGGACCATGTTAACTCTGTCGTTCTCTCTCCTCCGCGGTGAGCATGGTAATCCCAGTTCCGGGGCACAGGACGGGGCTCAGCCTGCGAGGAGGAAGGACGGACCCGGCGCACCAATGGCTACGGTCTCGGAGCTGTCCGTCAATGGCACGGGCGATTGTGAATAAAATGTAGCCACTAAGCATAGCACATGTGGGACCTCTTTCAAGACTATTGAAAAAGCATTCCTGGTGACTTCCTCATGATGCCGGTATAGTGAATGCAAGTAGTGTGCAAAGCGGTCATTAAGTGAGTTGTTTAAAATAGTAATAACAAAGAAACACGCATTAATGAGTAGGTGTGTCCAAATGAAGGACTGGTACTGTATTGTTGGAGTCGTAGTGACTCCTGGACTGGCTACTGTCTTGGGTTCAATATTTACTCAGGCTGGGGGAATAAGTAAGTCTATAAGCGTTAAATCTTAGACTATAATGTTGCATTAAAGCACCGTTAGAGATCAATCTTGTCATATGATGTATGTGTAGCTGTCATTTTCCACATGACTCAATAGCAACCATCTCAAACTGGATCCTGCAGCTTCTACCTTTGACTTCTTGTACGCCTGGTCAGCTTCTTGCTAAATGTGGCTAAATGTTGGGTATTCAATCTGGCTTTCAAGAAATAAAATATACAAATAAACAATGTATAGCTGTCAATTTCCACACAACCTAATAGCATTTCTCCATGACCGTTATTGAGCTTCTTCCCAAGGTCAGAAAAAAAAAATGTAATCCCCTGCTGATTTTTATTCTGATCTGTCTCTCACTATTCAAATAAACCTACCACTGAAATTATAGACTGATCATTTCTTTGTCAGTGGGCAAACATACAAAATCAGCAGGGGATCACATTGTTTTTCCTCCATTGTATAACGATCTATTAAAAAGTTATAGTTTGGTGTGTCTATTTCTTCTCTTTTAACTGGTGGGGGTGTCAATTGTATCTCAGGCAAGCTAATACATATACTTGTACTAAAATCCCTAGCATTGATCTTTATTCTGATTATCTCCAGTAAATATTCTGATACAGCAGTATTCTAACAATAATTTCAAAGAAATTCATAAAAAACTCGGAACAGTTGTTCATTGTATTAAATTGCTAAACGATGGAAATTTAACAAAACAAAGATAATTAACATAAATAATAAATAAAAATTATTTATTATAACCCAGTTGTTAATGTTATTAAATTGACAATCTATTGAGGTTTAACAAAACAGAGATTTACAGTTTGAATGTTATTTCGTCTGAGGCACCAATAAGATTTTGACATATTTATAACGTCCAAATTAAGTACATATGTTTAGTATTTGCATATATTTTCTCATTAAAAACTGCTTAGAGTCTGTGCCCCATTGACCACATAAGACAAAGTATCTCTTTCTAAACACAATTACATCAAACAACAAAACATTTAGCTTAGAGCAGAAACTTTGCAGTTGAACATTTTTCTTACTCGATTCCGAATCGGACTGAGGTTCATCCCATATATGATTGGGTTTAACAGAGGAGGCACAACTAGAAACTCTACAGCCATGATGTTCCTCAGGGCCAGCAGATGGGTGTTGCTACCATAACGAGCGTACATCACATCAAAGATAAGAGATATAGTGAAGTTAATCAGCGTGATCAGATGAGGCAGACATGTCTGCATGAACTTCCTCCTTCCTGCCTGAGAACGTGAAGATACTTTGATGATGTTCACATATGTTATCAGGATAAGTATTGTTTGAGAGAATTGGGATGATGTGAAAATGAAACCGTACAGGTTGTTCAGACTGGTGTCTACACATGACAACTTCACAACTGCCCAGTTTGAGCAGTAGATTTTATCAATGTCAACACCACAGAGGGGTAACCTAGCTGTTAGCACTACTCCAAGAGTAACTTCCAGCCATGAGGAAACCCATGTTAGAAGAAGTAGCATCCACACTTTTCTAGTAGTCATAATGCAGTGGTAGTGGAGTGGCCTGCATATAGCAACATATCTGTCATAAGCCATCACTGTTAAGTTGGTAAATTCACAGTAAACATATAAGTATATGACAAATATCTGGAAAATGCAGCCGCTATATGTAATTACATTCGAGTCAAAGAAAATGTCATAAAGAATCTTTGGATAGAAAGACGAAGCACCAATGATAGCATTAATACACAGATTACAAAGGAATAAATACATAGGGGTTTGCAAACATTTTTCAAATAATATGGTAAGGCTTAATGTTAGATTCAGATAAATAGTGACCAGGTAGATGATAAGAATAAATACAAAGTAGATGTGTCGGTTTGTCTGCGTCAGGTTCAGTCCATGCAGCACAAACACTATCTCCTGGGAGGAGTTGAACAGATATGTCATTGAAAGCAGAAACACAGCGCTGTTGTGCACAGGATCTGAAAAACAGCTATTCTAACCACGTTGACAGCTCTCTTTTAACCTTGTTTTTAGTATTTTGGTTGCAGGACAACCTAAACAACACTGCTTGATATTTTGATTGAATTCCGTTGGTATATTGATCGCAGCAAAACCCCAAATCATGTTGTTTCAGCACTCAGCTAGAGAACAGTAAAATGATTGCAGTTAGTACAGTATTAGACATCACATTCTGGTGTATATGAAGCAATATACTTAATACAAATATATATTTGGAAATAATTTATCTCACAGGTTGGGATAAATAGTGAAACTATTCACTGAATACATTTGACAATCATCAGAAACATTGCATTTTAAACGTTAACTGAAGCTGATATTTGTTTAAAATGCAGTTAAAATGCAGTTACCATAAAATAATAATATTAAAATTAATATTAATAACACAAATATATGGGGAAACCTTCTAATACTGAACTGTAGGAGTTAGATGATGAAATAAAGTCAATTCGAAGGCTTCAAGGTAATAAATGAATGATTACAATGTAATAAAAACAGCAATAAATAATACCTTGAAGAGGATCCTTTGCATTCATGTTGACGTTGGGTCCTTAGCAGAAGAAATGTTATGTAGGTTTGAGACCTTTCTCTCAACCACTCTTTTATCGGGCAGAATTTCAGTATCTGGAGACAGTGATGACATATACCACTACCTCTAGAGGTTAATTTATTGATGAGGCCACATAAAGCCATTATAATGATATTCCAAAATAATAACACACAAATATGGTTGATGTTCATATTCACACACTAGCTAACATTTGTGCATGTATAATTAGTTTGCCTTTCTTTAGCAGCTGCACTTTAAATCTGTGTCAAACTGTACTTTTGACTTTCTATCATGTAAGACATTAATGATTTTTACTAATGACACTCTTATAGTTACAAACAGTGAGATTTATAGTGAGACACGTTTGCAGATGAAACCACTCAAGCATCACTGACAGCAATGAGAGCATGGATCATGGAGAGGTTCATCATGAACAAAACCTGTGTTGGATTCTTCAGCAATCTGACAAGAATTTTTCTGGATGCCCCAAACAATCATTTATCAGAGAAAATGACTTTACCCCAGTCCTCAGAAGTCCAATCCCTGTACCTTTTGCAGAATATCCGTCTGTCTCTGATGTTTTTTTTTTGGAGAGAAGTGTCTTCATTGCTGCCCTTCTTGACACCAGGCCATCCTCCAACGGCCATCGCCTGACTGTGCATGCAGATGCACTCACACCTGCCTGCTGCACTGGTGGTGCCCTGAAGCCTTCTTCACAATAAATGAACCTCTCTCCTTGAAGTTCTTGATGATCCGATCAATGGCAGATTTAGGTGCAATCTTACTAGCAACAATATCCTTGCCTGTGAACAACCCTTTTTGTGCAAAGCAATGATGACATGTTTCCATGAAGGTAATCACGATAAACAGCAAATTATTGCTGTCTCAGAAAAAAAGAGGCAGTTTCGTTTCATGCAAACTTAGATGTTGGTTCTTCTTTCTGCAGATGTTTTGTTAGGTTATATAGAAACGACCCAAACTGCTTGCTGAAGCTAGCTTACTATCTGGTTCGTCTGAGTTTCTTAGACAAATTGTGTAGAAGCAAATGTGTAATGCATTCGCAGAGGAAGTGGAGGAGGACAAGTGAGAGGTATTATGGCAATTTACTATGTCTAGGATTGTAATTTAGGCTGGTAAGAAAGAAAACATCTTTAGCACAATTAACAGTTTATTGAAGATTCACTTGTAAGGAGAGTCTGGTTCCCCATCACCCAGAGTGACAGGGAAGCATCTCTGGTAATTCCAAAGTTACGTACCGTACTTATAGTCTAGGGGTGTGTCAAGACAATGCACAACAGTTCTTTATTAACAACACATGTTCACTTGGTTAACTATTATCTATTAGGTTATACTGAAAGGAAGTCTGTTTCCCCAGCTTCCCCTCAGGGGACTAGGACACCACAGGTGGCCGGTCCAACCTAAATGGGTCAAAAGTTATCTTATCAGAGGGGTAATAAAAGGGTCATCAAAGGGGTCACAAGAAGGGAACAGATGCAAGTGGCTTTAACTCATTAACAGACATCTTAGTTATTGCTGGCCATTTCAAACACATGACCACCATAAACTTAAACCCTGCCACACAAAGGAACAGATGCCCTCTGTGCTTGGCACTGCTTTACTCAGCACACATTCCACTTCAGGTGCAGACACAAAGGATTCAGTACCTTCACCTAACATCTGGATTATACCGTGTATAATCCATTACTGCATTTAGTCTACTTTTATTACCATAACAGAGGTCAATTTTTATTGAAAGCATTTAGAATGTAGGAAAATATATATTATTTGTGAATGTGGTGTCAAATTAAAGATGACGATTTGTTCTTTAAAACAAAGTTGACTTCGAATTTAAATTTTTTCTTTGTATTTGTGCTATATCCATTTGTTTAAAATATGTGAGACAATAGGATTTATTTACAGATTTAAAGAAACTTTTAAATTTACAGCAGTATTCTAGAATTCTAATGGGGTGTAAAGGGTAAAGTTCATATTGAAGGCAAAGAGGAACTTTCTTAAAAACAGAGGCAGCAGACTTTGTGAAAATGAATTTGTGTCATTCTCAAAAAGTTTGTCCACGGCTGTAATATGTAGATATGTGTAAAAGAAAGAAACATCATCTTATAATCAAGCCAAAACCAAGATACTTGAATAAGGGTTCCTTCTAAGGTTCTCATTTTATTAGATATTATGTAATGTGCCTTTGAGAATAGTTGTTTGTGAGGGATTCCGCACAGGTTTTTTATATCTAGGAGCAATTTCTGTAATGCTTGAATATTGAGGCTCTATAAAAACAACCTTTGAATATCAGAAACTAATACCAATTAAAAAAAGTATGTTTTTCATGGTTAACTGCACCTTTAACTTCCTAATGGCCATGAAAATGAACACATAAAATGGACAATTAATTTATGCGTTGCCTGATTAACAGTGCAAATTAAATTTATTTTAGGTAATACATGTACGCTTGAACATGTGTCCGACTCTTTTCCGAATCTGAGTGAGGTTCATCCCATATATGATAGGATTCACCAGAGGAGGCACAACCAGGTACACCACAGACATGATGTTCCTCAGGGCCAGCAGGCTGGTGTTGCTGCCGTAGTGAGCGTACATTGAATCAAAGGACACAGATAATGAACAGTTAGCCAGAGTGATCATATGAGGCAGACAGGTCTGCATGAACTTCCTCATCCCTGCCTGGGAGCGTAAAGATGCTTTGATGATATTCACATAGGAAATTAGGATAAGTATTGCTTGAGAGAAATTTAAAAAAGTTAGAATCAAACCAAAGAGGTCATTCTGACTGGTGTCAACACAGGATAGCTTCACCACTGGCCAGCTTGAGCAGTAGAGTTTATCAATGTCAACACCACAGAGGGGTAACCCAGCTAACAGTGCACAGCCAATGCTACATTCCATCCATGACAAAAGCCACGTTAGAAGAATCAGTGACCACACTTTCTTAACAGTCATAATTGAGTGGTAGTGGAGTGGCTTGCATATAGCAACATACCTGTCATATGCCATAACTGTTAAGTTTGTGAATTCACAATGAACATATAAAAAGATAACAAATATCTGAGTCATGCAACCGATGTATGTTATCATATGAGAGTCAACTAAAACATCATAAAGTATCTTCGGGTAGAAAGCTGAAGCACCAATGATCCCATTAATACACAGATTACAGAGAAAGAAATACATTGGGTTGTGCAATGTTTTTTCCAGACATATTGTAAAGATCAATGTTAGATTGAGAAAAATGGTGAAGAGATAAAAGATGAGAATAAATACAAAGTAGATGTGTTTGTTCTCCTGGGTCAGGTTCAGTCCATGCAGCACAAACACTATCTCCTGGGAGGAGTTGTACAGAAATGCCTTTAACATCTAGCTGGCATACAAGGCTAGTGTTTATCTGTTTAAAAATGTAAAATCACTATACATGTAAAGAAGCACTGTCAGCCTCACAACAATGACAGCTCTCGTTTAAACATTGTAATTGCAGGTCAACCACAAAACCATCAGTAATGGCTTTTTGAGCCCCACTGGTAGATTGAAAGCAGACCCATCCATAACCACCACTCAGCAGGGACACAGATAGTGCTGTGTAGTTAGAACAGTATTACACATGTAAAGGGAATATCTTTAAAAATCATTAGGTTAATCCTCCGGTTATGGATAAACCTTGAGTAAATTGGGTAATGAAAAAAGTGATGTCAAAGTTCCTTGAAGATGATCATTGATGAATTGCATTAATTGAAGTAAGATGATGCATAACTTACTAAAACAGAATACAAAGAACGATTAAGTTCTCCTTAAAAGTGATCCTTTGAATGGTTCTTATTATGATGGGTCCTGAGCAGACCAGATCATACGTGGGTATGACACTTCTCCTCTCTCCTCACCACACTTTTATTGGGCAGAATCAGATTATCTGGAGAGAGTGACGACACAGTCCTCCTACCTCTAGAGGTTCATTTCCTAAGGAGGCCGTCTTTTAGATGGCAATAGCATACCTGTCACAATATCTTGATAGGCGAGCTCAGCTGTGGAGCTGGAATGGATGTTTCCACAGTCTGGGTATTTAGCAGTGTAGTTGGGTAATTAGTTTGATGTTTTTTTGCATTACTCCTGAATTAATTCATAAATGGAAACTGCTATAGATAACTAGACAACTAACTGTCCGGTTTGGTTCATCTATCAGACTAGAAATGTTTTCTGCCCGCAAATGTGTTTTCGCTTTTGCAGTAACGTATTGTCACTTTCACTAGCTAGCAGTAATTGGACGTATTAACACAGCAATTGGAAGTGTAATTTACAATCTGTCTTGTCTCCATGAGTTGAACTGGGTATCTTGATAGAATTGACAGTAACGTTATGCTTTGCTGAAGACGTTGTCACTTGATCATGATGTCCTGAATCTCCCAAAATATGTGCCACAACCTTATAATCTATACAAAATATAATGTGAAATCCAGAGTGTTATACTCTGTCCTCGTTGCCATATCTTAATCCAGAGTGTTATAATCTGTTTTATTGTCATACATTACTATGATGTGGGAGTAACAATAGAGCAACTTCGCTAACAAGACATAAGCGTATGTGAAAAATAGTTTACTGCAGAGGATCGTGATCCATGTTCACATAGAAGAGGAACAAAGTTGATTGCAATTCTATCAAGTTACCCAATTCAACTTGTGGAGACAAGACAGATTGTAAGTAATATTTCCAATTTCTGTGTTATAATACACAAAATGCACATTGCCTCTGAATACACTGGGCAAGGGTTGGGGATTAACTGGTTAGCCATTGCCTCAGCTGCTGTCTGAGAATTTAGTTCGGTAAAGCCATCCTCTGTGTATTCTTTTTCAAACAAATAAGGCTTTATCACAAGAGTCTTCATCCTGGTCGTATTCAGTCAGACATAATGCACGTGTATTTTTCATTCTCTCTCAAGCAAATAAAGACTATCCAAGATGAATATCAAGGATGAAATAGGTGACTTACTTTCTAGCTAGCAAATACTAACTTTTGTTTACTGTGACGCATACACTTCCTTTGGAGATGGTGTCATGGTGTCACGGTGTTGTTGTGCGGCGGAACCATATGCAGACATAGTTTCAAACAAAAGGTGTATTTAATCCCAAAACAAGACAAAACAAACTACACGGACTGTACACGTAAAATGAAAGGACTAACTAACATAAAAACGATATACAGAAAACATGTAGAGCATTCGCTTGAAAACGGAATCAAACAAAGGACAAACCGTGAGCTGTTTAGATACAAACACAAACAATAAACCACACCGGGTGTGGTGAAAACTGAACCTAAGTAGGCTCCCCAATCAGATTCAACTGAATGCAGCTGCTCTGACTGGGGAGCCCAAAGCGGCATAAAGAGGGCTAGAGGCCTCACTTTTTGGCTTCCCCTGAAACGGCCAGGGGCTCGCAGCCAGGGCATGACACATGGTCTCAGTAGCTAATGCATGCTGAAATTGTTACATGTGGTAGATCAATGAAATCATATCTACATAAATATGCTCATCTATCTATTTGAGGAAACCCAACCTATTCTCGCATAAAACGAATTTCACCTAATTGATCCAGGTCACTACAATACACTATCAACACAAAATCAGTCATTAATACCAAACAAGTAGCATCTATAAAAAGTATGCTTTTTAATGGTTATATGCACAATTGAAATTCTAATGGCCATGAAACAGAACACATAAAAATGTACAATGACTTGATCTAAAATAGATTAAATGAAAATTGGTTTTCTACACAGATATAGAGTCCAACAAAACATTTAGCCTGAGACAACAACTCTACGCTTAAAAATCTTTTTAACTGTTTTACGAATCTGAGTGAGGTTTATCCCATATATGATAGGATTCACCAGAGGAGGAACAACTAGGAACTCCACCGCCATGATATTCCTCAGGGCCAGAAGGCTGGTGTCGCTTCCGTAGTGAGCGTACATTGAATCAAAGAACACAGATATTGAACAGTTAGCCAGAGTGATCATATGAGGCAGACAGGTCTGCATGAACTTCCTCATCCCTGCCTGGGAACGTAAAGATGCTTTGACGATATTCACGTAGGATATGAGGATGATTATTGCTTGAGAGAAATTGAAAAAAGTTAGAAGTAATCCATAGAGGTTGTTCAGAGTGGTGTCAACACAAGAGAGCTTCACCACTGCCCAGTTTGAGCAGTAGAGTTTATCAATGTCGACCCCGCAAAGGGGTAGCCTAGCTAATAGCGCACACCCAATGCTACATTCCATCCATGACAAAAGCCACGTTAGAAGAATCAGTGTCCACACTTTCCTAATGGTCAGAATTGAGTGGTAGTGTAGTGGCTTGCAGATAGCAACATATCTGTCATAGGCCATCATTGTTAAGTTTGTGAATTCACAATGAACATATAAAAAGATAACAAATATCTGAGTCATGCAACCGATGTATGTTATCACATGAGAGTCAGCTAAAATATCATAAAGTATCTTTGGGTAGAAAGCAGAAGCACCAATGATCCCATTAATACACAGATTACAGAGGAATACATACATTGGGGTTCGCCACATTTTGTTCAGAAATATTATAAAGACCAATGCTAGATTCAGAAAAATGGTGAAGAGATATAGTATAAGAATACATACAAAGTAGATGTGTCTGTTTGTCTGCGTCACATTAAGTCCATGCAACACAAACACTATCTCCTGGGAGGAGTTGAACAGGGATGTTATTAACATCTATCTGGCACACAAGGCTAGTATTTTTGTGAACTGATACTTTTCCTTTCATTCAAGTGTTTTCAGTGGGTCCAATAAAAATTAAATATAACAATATCTATCTATCTAATATCTTTACAGCAGCATGGTCAGCGTCACAACATTGATAGCTCGCTTTCAAACAGATTGGAGAACAGTTAGTACCATATAGTAAGTATAGTTTAAACATGCAAAATGCATGTACATGTACATCTTTAAAAATCATTCAACTCAGTTGAATAAGTTAGATGATTAATTAAAAAGTTTAGATGAATAAACAACTAAAACAGAATACAAAGAACGATTAAGTTCTCCTTAAAAGTGATTCTTTGAATGGTTCTTATTATGATGGGTCCTGAGCAGACCAGATCATACGTGGGTATGACACTTCTCCTCTCTCCTCACCACACTTTTATTGGGCAGAATCAGATTATCTGGAGAGAGTGACGACACCGTCCGCTTACCTCTAGAGGTTCATTTACGAATGAGGCCATGTCAATAAGACCATTATAGTGTTACAAAAGCTTTACAAAAATGTGCACAAAATAATAATTGAAGTTCATATTCACACTTTCCACAAATTACAAAGACCTTAACATACTTACGTAATTCTTGTGAATTTATAGTTGCGCTTCATTACTTCAGGGGCTGCACTTAATCAGAAATGTCTCTAAGATGATCCCTCAGCAATCTTCTAGATTATATAAATATATATATATACACACACAGGCGTGCTAAATGTGTTGGCACCCTTACAGCTCATTGAAATAATGCTTCAATCCACCTGAAAATTCATGAAATTAAAAGCGACATCATGTATCATGTATACTTGCATGCCTTTGGTAAGTCATAGTATAAATAGATATTCTAAAATGGCCTAGAAACATTTGTCGGTACCCCTTAGAAAAGATAATAAGTATTTGGATTATAGTGATATTTTAAAGTCAATAGTTTCTTCAATTAGTATCACAGACGCCTCCAATCTTGTTATCAGTTATTGAACCTATTTAAATGGAGAAAAGTATCTCCAAGCTGCTTGATGTTCTTGTGACAACAGTTGCAAATATTATTGAGAGGTTCAAGGTCTGTGGTACTGTAGACAACCTCTCTGGGCGTGGCTGCAAGAGGAAAATCTCCCCCGGATTGAACAGAAGGATCGTGTAAATGTTAGGAAAAGAACCAAGGATCACTGCCAAAGAGATACCAGGTGAACTCTGAGGTGAACTTCAAGGTGAAGCTACGGCAGTTTCAGATCGCACCCCCTGTCACATTTTGAGTGAACCTAGTCTCCATGGAAGAAGACCCTTTTGAAAGAAAACATGAAAAGCCAATCAGGAATTTGCTAAAATGCGTATTAATAAGCCTCAATCTTTCTGGAGGAATGTCCTTTGGACATCAGCTCTATGTTCGCAGATGAATACCTACTAAGGGCCAAACTTTGATGGCTACACGATTTGCTCAGAGCACCTTCAAAACGACAAATCTTGAAGGGTGTTCACATTCTGCAAAAGTGGTCCAAAGAAGGAAAAGCAATGAACCAGCAACAGGGGCTCATTTATGCACTTGGGGAATGAAGTCTGGCCTGTGTGGTCAGAGTCCAATGAACTATTATAGGTCACATTTCTGAAAAAGTCAAAGCTGGTCCTGATTGAAAGGTGTCAGAACACACAATGCATCATAGTTTGTTGCGTATGGGACAGACCAGTCAGGGTGTCCACGCTGGTCCCTGTTGACTGCCGAAAGCATTTACAATGGGCATGTGAGAATCAGAACTGGACCAGGGACCAAAGGAAGGTTGCCTGGTCTGATGAATCACGTTTTCTTTTACATCACATGGATGGCCGGGTGTGTGTGTGTCATTGTTTTTCCAAAAGAGACCAGTCTTGTAATTAAGATACAAACTAACTCAAAAAGATACATATTTAAAAATGCATCTCATCATCACACTACATACCAAGAAACGTGTAGAGTATTGCACTGGCATGTGTGAAGACTGACATTTCAAACATATCCCAACACATAAAAGACATTGAATTAACATTATTTATTACTATCACCTATAGAATTAAACTGGCAAACCTGGGTTGTAAACATACTCCCTTAAAGTAGAAAACATCTCTTTTCTTCTGGAATGATCTAGGAAAGGTCAATGGTTTCCCCACTTCATCTGCATCATCATCAATATGCATTTGGAAAGGTAAGGAGAGGTTAGGTTGAGCCAACACAGATGGATCTTGTAAAGCATTTTTATTTTAAAGGAATTTACAAAATTTGTTACACACAATTGGGGTTTACATTGGAATTATGGGAAAGCAAATATGTTTTCCAGATTTAAATACATTTGAGGATTGTTTTGAATGTCGTTTTAGTAAATAGCTTTGTTTCCCACATTATGCTAAATTAATTATGTGGAAAATGTGTCTGTAAAACATTGAAGCATTACATAATAATAAAGCAATGCTGTTGGACAATAATTTGAACAGGTTTTAAATAAAGTAAATCATGAGTGCGTGTTCAATCACCTCCGCATTTTGGTTTCGGTAAAGCAGCATGAAATTTAGATTTAGTTTGTGGAAATCCTATTTTAAATCTAACTTGTTCTTTCATGAAATTGATGACTCATCCTTCTGACCCCTAACCCATTCTTTACTACAGCTATGTTCACTCTATTGATCAAGGTCACAAAACAACCTGTGTAAAGTTAACATCTGCATCTCAGTAATGGTTAACTGCCCCTTTTACTTCCTAACGGCTGTGGCCAACAGAACTCATAAAAATGTACAATGACTTGATCTAAAATGGCTTTTAAGTAAAAATATATTTGATAGGCACAGTTACACTTACTTTTAGCTTAGTTCAGCAACTTTACGGTTAAACATCTTTTGAACTGAATTCCGAATCTGAGTGAGTGTCATCCCATATATGATTGGATTTAACAGAGGAGGCAAAACTAGGAATTCCACAGACATGATGTTCCTCAGGGCCAGAAGGCTGGTGTTGCTGCCGAAGCGAGAGTATATCACATCAAATAATAGAGATATGGTGATGTTTGCCAGGGTGATCAGATGAGGCAAACAGGTCTGCATGAACTTCTTCCTCTGTGCCCTTGAACGCAAAGATGCTTTGATGATGTTTACATAGGAAATCAGAATAAGTACCACTTGAAAGAAGTTTGAAATCATTAGAATTAAGCCGTAGATGTTGTTCAAAGTGGTGTCAACACATGAGAGCTTTACAACTGCCCAGCTTGAGCAGTAGAGTTTATCAATGTCAACCCCACAGAGGGGTAACCTAACTGATAGTACACAGCCAATGATACATACAACCCACGACAAAAGCCACGTTAGACAAATAAGTGTCCACGCTTTTCTAAAAGTCATAATTGAGTGGTAGTGTAGTGGCTTGCAGATAGCAACATATCTGTCATAAGCCATTACCGACAGGGTTGTGAATTCACAATAAACATAAAGGAAAATGACAAATATCTGAGTCATGCACCCAATGTATGTTATCACATGAGAGTCAAATAAAAAGTCATAAAGTATCTTTGGATAAAAAGATGAAGCACCCATGATCCCATTAATACACAGATTACAGATTAATAAATACATTGGGTCATGCAACATTTTCTCTAGGACAATGGTAGAAATCAGTGTTAGATTTATAAAAATGATGAAGAGATATAAGATAAGAATAAATACAAAGTAGATGTGTCTGTTTGTCTGCGTCACGTTCAGTCCATGCAGCACAAACACTATCTCCAGGGAGGAGTTGAACATGGATGTCATTAATACTCTACTTACTGCCCTTTATTTGCTATTCTATTGCTGACTGCTGATGCATGACAGGTTTTGGTAGTCCTGCAATCAGCGACCAACTGGATGCAATCAATTTACCAATCAGGATGATTTTGGGTCTTTCTGCAATCAAAACATAAACAACACTGGTTAACGCAGAGATGTCAGGGTTGTGAGCCTGGCTGTGCTGCTGTACGGTTTGCAGTTAAACTAAGGTTACTTTCTTCAATAGACCCACTGAGTACTGGCACTGTTCAGGTTCGGTAGACACGGCTCTTTTGTTTCTGCTCTTAAACATTCTGCTCTATGTGAAGCAATATGGTATATGGAAATATATATTAGCAAACATTCAGATCCGAGTTAGGAGGAGAAACCTTTTAAGAGCTTACCTGAATAAGTTAGATGATGAATAGAAATAAAGTAATTTTAAATATGAATATAATATAATAATAATTGAATATAACATCAATATAATCATTGACACATATCACGGGGTGATCATGAGCAGTTTGCCTGGTATTCAACATAGAACAATTCTGGTGTAAAATTAAGTATAATTTAAAAAGAAACTCTTCCCCAATAATTGAACAAAAACTTTGGGAGAAACCTTCAAAGTTTTCCAAATTGTAGGATTTAGAAGATCAATTCAATGTCGTCCAAGAAAATTGGTGATTGATGAATTCTTAAAAGGAATAGGACCAACAATCGAGTTCTCAATGAAAGGCGCTAATATGCATGGATGTATGTTTCCGTTGGGTCCTGAGCAGACCAGATCATACGTGGGTATGACACTTCTCCTCTCTCCTCACCACACTTTTACAGGGGAGAGTGACGACACCGTCCGCTTACCTCTAGAGGTTCATTTCCTGATGAGATCATCTGTACAGACCCTTAATAATTAAAAAAAATGTTCTCACCAAATAGAAGAAGTACATTATGACACTTATTAAAAGTGCATCTGCGAAGTAAGGTAAACAAAAAGTATACTCACAGTTTGTTAACCCTTAAAGGTCTAAGGCCTTCTTGGGATGACCAAAATCCATCCGCACGATCTTGAGTTTTTGACCTCTCAGGAGGTCATCTTTTATATTAGAATGATGTCCTGTACATTGTGGATTCTCAAAACCCTTAACTAGAAGAAGGATGAATAGATAACATTGTTTGAGAAGTGAGTATTTTGAGTATATTGGTGAAAATGTGTGAAGAGAATATAAAGTAGTTGTAGTTGTTTTCATTCAGAAGGACATATTATACTCCAACAGGTAGGGCTTTGTTATGTCTAATTTGAACATCCCCTGGGGTTCAAAACAACCCTAAGGGTAAAGGGGGCCCCAGACTGCTAGTGAGCACCGGACCACTAGGGTTAAGGGGGCCCCAGACTGCTAGTGAGAACCGGACCACTAGGGTAAAGGGTGCCCCCAAAAGGCGGGGGCGGCACTGGTGATATGTGAATAGTGTGATGAACATTGTGTGGACCGTGGTGCCACTCCGTAACTAGTGGTAACGGAAAGGATAATGGGGAACAGCAGTGTGGCAGGTGTTGATTAGACACCTCCTGCATATAAGAAAAGGGCCAACGCTCCGACAATGAGGTTGGGCCGTGCATGAACGGGGAGAGTAGGACAATGTTTGTAGCCAGTAGCTGCGTGACGAAGACAACGATGTTTACAGCCAGTTGCCTGCGTGACGAAGAAAACAATGTTTACAGCCAGTAGTCTACGTGACAAAGACAACAATGTTTACAGCCAGTAGTCTACATGACGAAGACAACAATGTTTACAGCCAGAAGTCGATGACGAGTGAATTGCAGTGAAGGCTGACACACGGAGGAGCTGACAACGTGGGCGAGAGAGACGTACCCGAATGTCAGCGGAGAGGACAAACACACCCCGGTCAATGAGAGCTACACCCCAGTGAATGAGAGGTACACCCCAGTGAATGAGAGCTACACCCCGGTGAATGAGAGCTACACCCGGTGAATGAGAGCTACACCCCGGTGAATGAGAGCTACACCCCAGTGAATGAGAGCTACACCCCAGTGAATGAGAGCTACACCCCGGTGAATGAGAGCTACACCTCGGTGAATGGGAGCTACACCCCAGTCAATGAGAGCTACACCTCGGTGAATGGGAGCTACACCCCAGTGAATGAGAGCTACACCCCGGTGAATGAGAGCTACACCTCGGTGAATGGGAGCTACACCCCAGTCAATGAGAGCTACACCTCGGTGAATGGGAGCTACACCCCAGGCAATGAGAGCTGCATCCCCGTTCAATTTCTGCTCACATCCCAGCACTGTGCAGCTCGATAGGCATTCCACAGAGAACACCAGAATTGTCAGGTCCGCCACCCGGTTCTCTTCACAGATAAGAGCAGGTTCACAATAAGCACATGTGACAGATATTAACGAGTTTGGAGACCCTGTGGTGAACATTTTGCTGCCTGCAACATCATCCAGCATGACCAGTTTGGCGAAGGTCAGTGATGGTCTGGGGAGGCATGTCCTTGGAGGGTCGCTAGCCAGCAGAACCCTGACTGCTGTTTGGTATTAGGATGAAATTCTCAGACCCATCGTCATGACCTCACGCTGGCGCAGTGGGCTCCTGGGTTCCTCCTGGTGCAGGACAGTGCCTTATGTGGGTACTTCCTGGAAGGAAGAGGCATTGGTGCCATTGAGTGGCCCTCAGACGTTTCCCAGAACTGAATCCCAGACCTCTGATAGTTTACGTATCAGATTGCAGGCACGTGGGGGCTGCATGCTACCACTGAGCGATACATTACCTGTATTACACCTTCTTTAACTGGTTTATATAATTATTATTGTCATCATCACCGATCATTGCTAATAATGGTAAAAACAAGAATCACCAACTCTTCATTTTTCCTTATGAAAATATTTTTCTTATAATAAGGCGGGTTGTTCCACTATTGACCTTTTTATATGAGTTCAATACAAACACACAGATACAGTATACTAATTGCCAATTACTTTAAACAAAATGTATTTTCCAAACACACCAAAAAGTCAATGAATTGACCATGTCCAATCACAGCAAGACCTTACAGGTTTCATAGTTTTAAGAGTTACCAAGAGGAAGCAGAACTGGAAACTCCCCCCTTTGGATGTTCCTACAAATTGTAATTAGCTTTACTGCAAATGTACAAAAATTATACATTCTTGGTAATGTGCATCATGTTAATTTACTTAGGGGAGTGATTTTCCATTTAAACATCTGTCGAACTCTGTTTCGAATCTGAGTGAGGTTCATCACATTTATGATAGGATTTAACAGAGGAGGCACAACCAGGTACACCACAGACATGATGTTCCTCAGGGCCAGCAGGCTGGTGTTGCTGCCATAACGAGAGTATATAAAATCGAAAATCAGAGCTATTAAAAAATTTGTCAGGGTGATCAGATGAGGCAGACAGGTCTGCATGAACTTCCTCCTCCCCGCCTGGGAACGCAACGATGCTTTGACGATATTCACATAGGAAATCAGGATAAAAATTGTCTGTGAAAAGTTTAAAAATGTTACAATAAAGCTGTAGTTATTGATCAGAATTGTGTCAGTGCAAGAGAGCTTTATCACGGCCCAGTTTGAGCAGTAGAGTTTATCAATGTCAACACCACAAAGGGGTAACCTAGCTAATAGTGCGCAGCCAATGCTACATTCCAGACATGGGAAAAGCCAAGTTAGAAAAATCAGTGTCCACACTTTTCTAATAGTCATAATCAATTGGTAGTGTAGTGGCTTGCATATAGCAACATATCTGTCATAAGCCATAGCTGTCAGGTTTGTACATTCACAATAAATATAGAAAACTGTGACAAATATCTGGGTTAGACACCCGATGTAGGTTATCACATGAGTGTCTAATAAAATGTCATAAAGTATCTTTGGGTAGAAGGCTGAAGCAGCAATGACCCCGTTTACACACAGATTACAGAGGAAAAAATACATTGGTTCATGCAACACTTTCTCCAGAACAATAGCAATGATCAATGTTAGGTTCATACAAATGGTGATAAGATACAGGATCAGAATAAAAACAAAGTAGATGTGTCTATTTGTCTTGGTGAAGTCCAGTCCATGCAGCACGAACACTATCTCCTGGGAGGAGTTGAACAGGGATGTCATTAATATCAGGGAGACAGCCCTTGTGTTCACAGTTACTTAGAAGACATTTGTTCCATTTTAATATAGTTGAATAACTTTCTAACGATAACTGCCTGCCACGCAGCAGCAATGCCAACCTAAAAACCTTAATAGTTCTTTTCTACACTTTTCTGTAGGAAATCTGCTGTCAAAAGATAAATTGATGTAAGGACAATGCAAAACCATCCCGCTCCAGCACACACATACACATACATGACAATGAAATGAGTACCCTATACCCTATACACCTTCAATATAATCCCTCTGTCGCCGTACATTACACACAAACACCGTTAACTGAAATGACTAGGCACAAAGTTAGGGAGGAACATATAAAATATTGAATTGAATGATTTTGATGATATAACCGAGTTGGTTATTTCAAGGTCTTCGGAGCATTTTGATAGTTGGTGAAGGATGAGTCATTCGTACGGCACTCGTTCCTGTTTCTCGGAACTGAAGGATGAGTGCAAACAAGCACCTGCTGACCCGATCCTACCTGGCTATGACCCTCTCTGCTCCACACCTTTATCGGGTGGATTCGGAGTCTCTGAGCTGTCATGGCAACATGTAAGATGCACAGAATGATGACATACAGCTCCCTCTGAGGTCACCTTCCCTGTTATCAGGAAATAATTGGACAGTAATATGGTAATAATATTATCCGAGACATATCAACATCGTTCCCAAAGTGTAAGGAACTCAGGAGAGATTAATGAACGGGAAGGTAATGATGTTTTACAGGACCAGCACAAAAAAATGCTAAAACTGGTCAACTCTATTTCTCGAAACTCACATTTCTTTTTTTTCGGAAATGCTTTATTAACCGTCATGTCATTGTTAACTTTTTTTCTCATCAGGTTGTACATTTTCAAGTAAGGTTCAAGGTTCATGAAGTTTACATTTTAGTCACTTATCTGGCTTTATCAGTTGCTTAAGCACGTCTGTCAACCAGAATACATTTTTTGACCAACATTAACACACAGGCTAAAATTGCAACAAGAATAGAGGACATCAATCGAATTTCATAAACCCTTTTCATATCGGCTGTTGACACGAAGTGCTTGCCCGGATACCCAACAATAACTTACACTTTATGGCCGAAAGTATGTGGTCAACCCTATTAACTATCGAGTTCAGGTGTTTCATCCACACCAATTGCTCACAGATACATAAACTCCAGCACATAGCCATGAAATCTCAATAAACAAATATTTGCAGTACAATGTATGAACCCTAGTGCATCCAAACATTGTCTCTGGCCTCATACAATTTAAGGGTAGTATTGACATCTACGGTAGACTCATACACTCGTAAACTCAGCTGATGACTCACTCAACTGAATTGTTGAGTTTCTGCATCTCATTCAACTTATCATCATACAGCTTTATTACATGTTCATAGACAGTGTTCATAGATAGATGACAAGGGAGAAGGAATATGCTTTACATGCATAAGATGTA
Source organism: Novumbra hubbsi (assembly GCA_016801125.1). Classification (NCBI taxonomy): domain Eukaryota; kingdom Metazoa; phylum Chordata; class Actinopteri; order Esociformes; family Umbridae; genus Novumbra; species Novumbra hubbsi. The sequence continues at coordinate 12,698 of JACXGK010003015.1, read as the reverse complement.
CAACCAAAACATAACATTGGGTTACCTTTAGTAATCGTAAGTATAATCTATAAAATGTTTTTTGGACGTGCACTTGACTTCTTAATGAAGTAGTAATGAGAGAAAGTCAAATCCTGAACACACATTTTAACACACAGCTTGTAGTTTACGCTGTGATCACGGTCAATCCTATGGGGTTTCTTGGGTCAACTCATCAAGTCCATTGGCACCACCACCCTTAATGTCAGGGCCTGATTGCAGGGATGCCTTCTAGGCATCTCCATATTGGAATTTAAAGGCAGCTGCCACACTCTGACTCTAATTAGGCACACTGTTTAGGTTTCTGGGTTTCCCACAAAGGTGTTTTTCATTATTTGATACATACATTCACAGTTTATTGATGCTTTTGCACCTTTGTTGTTGCTCTGCGCCTCAGGTTTTGCCATCCAACCATGACACCCAGAGGCAAACAAATAAGCTATATTAGCCCAAGCAAGTGCAAGTTTGTGCTTTTGTGCAGCTAGCAAGTCTTCTTTGAAAACAAGCTTAATGTAACTTGTACAACCATACCATCATTTTTTTTTTAAGAAACCTATGATTTATTTAATCTACAATTTGGCAGTTGGTCCATTAACCCTCCTAGCCCTAAGGGTCATTTGGGAACCCAAAATCCGCCTTGACCTTTTGACCTCTCAGGAGGTTATCCTTTGTTTTAGAATGATGTCCATTACTTTTTGGACTCTGAAACCCCATAACTGAAAGAAGGATGAATAGTTAACATTGTTTGAGAAGACTTAATGAGTTTATTAGTAACAATATGTGAAGAGAATACAAAAAAACGTATGTTGACATGTAGTTGGTTTTATTGAGAAGGCCAAAGTATTCTCCAATAGGTAAGGCTTATTATGTCACATATGGACATCACCAGGGGTTCAGAACCACTCAAAAAATGTAAATGTAAATGTAAAATTTTTTGGAACATGTAACATAATATACAAGTATTCTGCATTATTGCTTCCGAAAATTGTACAATATCGACCAAAATTGACAATTGAGGATCCCTGTATCAGTGTGATGGATCATTTAATCCAAAAATCAAAACAGATTTAAATTCAGATCAGATTAACTCCTGAAAGAAGGAATCATTTTTTCTTTGCCATCATGAAAAACAGTGTTTTTGTGGTCGAGATTTGGAAGGTTTCTACTTTACAGAAATACACAAACGACATGTCATTCTTTGCAGCTGAATGTCCCCTACATCATGAAAAAATCTGGGCTTCCATAATTAATAATTCAGGAGATATAAATAGAAATGGAACAGGTGCGCTTTTCGACGCAGAATTGCGTCAAAGAGGTTTCAGTCCAGATATGGAAGGCTTCTACTTTGCAGAAATACATAAACGACATGTTATTCGTTGCATAAGATTCTCCCCTACAACTTAAAAAGAACTGTAGGCTTCTATCTTTAGGCAATCCGGAGTTATGAATAGAAATGTATCGCATTGATTTTTGACGCAAATTTGCGTCAATCGTTAAAAATAAATTAGGGACTTTCCAACAGCAACTGAAAAACCATACAGAAGCACTGCCAGCCTCAGACCCATGATACTGCTCCTTCAAATCGTGTAGCTTGTATTTAGATATTGAACATGATATTGATAGTAGGACAACCGAAACCCACCCAGCTTCAGGAACCTACAAAGAGTACAGAACAACACAGTGAGGAAGGTTTTTAACATAATCACATTCTGGTGTACATGAAACATTTCACAAACACAGACAGGAGACTGTAAAATATTGAATTAAAGTCCTCTTCAATTGTAATGATTAATGTACATTATGGCTGATGAATATTTAAAGACAGAACTGGAACCCAAACAATACATTTCTTTAAGGTGCTTTGGTTGCTTTTGTTATATGGTCCGTGATCTGACGAATCAAGTAGACTACCTCCTCTTTACCACAAACTAGCAGATTGTCATATCTGAGTATGACCATTTTCCACTCTCTGCATCACTCGTTTTATTGGAATCTGAGTATCAGAAATGCCATGACAACGTGTGATGTGATGATACAGCTCCCTCTGAGGTCACTGTCCTCATGACACCACATCGTTAAGATCATTATCATGTGATTCCAGTAGCAAAATATTATTCTCACGATGGAAGACATCAGCAAAGTTTGTATTGTTCTTGATTGACATTAAGTAGCTTTTTTAAGTAGTTTTTGTAAAACGTAAAGGTGCATTTCACCATAGCTCAGCTACTTAAGGTACTTATCATTACGTTAGCAATGATACATTTTGCTTCATAAAAATACCACCAACTTTGTAGGGAATACATTACATATGCGCTATGGTCGAGTTTATACCACTGTTGCATAAGCACACATAACAGTTTACAATAACATTAAATAATTCTTTTTTGTGTATGTGGTCAAGGAAAAAGCTATATGGTGGACCAGGTAGACATCTAGCTATTGGCTTCTACAAAATAAATGTTAATTTGAAAAGGAACAAACAAATTGCTTTACTTGCTGATGTTACCACCTATTTATTCCCTCTGAGTCAAGCAGGAAGGAAAAGGTACGTGACAGGAGCTTTGACAGGAGCTCTATAGATGTTTATGTGTCATTATGTGGATGGAGACAGTCACAAAACAACGGGTTCATGATCATTTCATCACACACATTCTCCACAGCAACATAAGACCATCTGAGGAGAAAATGCAACAGAGGAATAGCTAATGCCAAAGTGCACTACAGTGACTAACCACTTGATGTCACTAAATGTCAACTCAAATTGAGGTCAAAAGTGAACATGAATACACAGTAAATATAACCCATTTGAAACTCTATTCAAAAGACAGGAGTCCTGTGCCTGAATAATGTGAGGAGAAATAATGGTAAAAAACAACATGTGGAGAAACAACATTTATGGCAGTTGAAACAAGCTCAACTTCAGGTAATCTTAGTAGCTTGCCTAGTTCTGCTTGTTGTTCGAGGGAATGTTAGCCAGCAGAGAAAAATACCCCGTCAGCAGAGAGGAGCTGGTAAACACATTGATTCCTACATACTTCCTTACCAAATAAAACTCACAGATGGACACTTGCTTTACACAAAGTAAAATATGTATCCATACCTGGTAGCTAACTAGTTAGCTGATGTTAGCCAGCTATATTTAGTTAGCTAGCTCAGTTGGTAGCAAATATTTACAGCATGTTTACAAATGTTGAGTCTTTGAATGGCACAGGTAAGAGGATGGCACTTATGTTAAATAACACCAACATCTAAAATCTGAGAAATTATGTCAAAATGCATTAAGGCCTTGTTTCATTGCAACAATTCCACAGCAGATTCCGGAGATTTGAATAAGGACACTCATCACTTGTGCTCGCTCCTCATGGATTCGTTCACCGGTACGTACATGCTTGAAGAGAAGGCATTTCCTAGTCAACAACCACAAGTGAGCTTGCAGGATCTCTATATACCACAAAGTGCAATACGAGGGACTTCCATCTGCAATCCATTTGCCCATAATGGACATCACTGAGCACTTTTTTAACAGGCCCTTCGTGAGCACTGGGCACTTTGGACATGTTGTGACCTTGATTGAAAATCCTGGCCGGTAATGTAGCGGCAGTTTGAGGTGACACGTCTTGGCCCTTTCCTCCCTCATGTGGTGCACGAGCGGCTCTTTGTTGACACTCCCCTGACCTGTGCTCATGACCACGGGCGGCTCTTTGTTGACACTCCCCTGACCTGTGCTCATGACCACGGGCAGCTCTTTGTTGACACTCCCCTGACCTGTGCTCATGACCACGGGCGGCTCTTTGTTGACCTTCCCCTGACCTGTGCTCATGACCACGGGCTGCTCTTTGTTGACACTCCCCTGACCTGTGCTCATGACCACGGGCGGC